>JAHLKH010000101.1:0-95225 GCA_025526915.1 Entophlyctis helioformis | reverse complement strand
CTGTTCAAGGATTGTGGGGGCTGCAGGCATGGTAGAGACATGAGGTTTGGTGCTTTGGAAAGAGCATTGGCAGGGCTTTCTCCCTAGCCAGGTGCTGTTTATTCCCACAGTCGACTGCCCTAACGGCACTCTGTCTTCGATGAATCAACGATTTCGGCGACCAGTTTTCGATGCAAATCCTCACAGGACGAAGGACGAGGGACGAAGGACGAGGGACGAAGGACGCGGGACGAAGGACGAGGACGAAGGACGCGGGACGAGGGACGAAGGACGAGGGACGCGGGACGAAGGACGAAGGACGAAGGACGCGGGACGAAGGACGAAGGACGAAGGACGAAGGACGAAGGACGAGTGACGAGTGGCGAGCGAAATTGGACCCCCTCGCTCTGTTCAAGGATTGTGGGGGCTGCAGGCATGGTAGAGACATGAGGTTTGGTGCTTTGGAAAGAGCATTGGCAGGGCTTTCTCCCTAGCCAGGTGCTGTTTATTCCCACAGTCGACTGCCCTAACGGCACTCTGTCTTCGATGAATCAACGATTTCGGCGACCAGTTTTCGATGCAAATCCTCACAGGACGAAGGACGAGGGACGAAGGACGAGGGACGAAGGACGCGGGACGAAGGACGAGGGACGAAGGACGCGGGACGAGGGACGAAGGACGAGGGACGCGGGACGAAGGACGAAGGACGAAGGACGCGGGACGAAGGACGAAGGACGAAGGACGAAGGACGAAGGACGAGTGACGAGTGGCGAGCGAAATTGGACCCCCTCGCTCTGTTCAAGGATTGTGGGGGCTGCAGGCATGGTAGAGACATGAGGTTTGGTGCTTTGGAAAGAGCATTGGCAGGGCTTTCTCCCTAACCAGGTGCTGTTTATTCCCACAGTCGACTGCCCTAACGGCACTCTGTCTTCGATGAATCAACGATTTCGGCGACCAGTTTTCGATGCAAATCCTCACAGGACGAAGGACGCGGGACGAGGGACGAAGGACGAAGGACGAAGGACGAAGGACGAGGGACGAAGGACGAAGGACATGATTTGGATTTGGGGGCGTCACTGAGTGCATTGGTTTCAGTTCAAGGTGATGCCCTTTGGGCTCTGCAACGCTCCTGCCACCTTCAACGCCATGATGAACCGCATCTTCCACGACCTGCTGGACGTCTGCGTTGTCGCCTACATGGACGACATCCTGATCTACTCGGAGACCGAGGCAGACCACCTGTGGCACCTGGAGGAAGTGTTCCGTCGTCTGCGCGCCGAATCGCTCCGCCTGAAGATGTCCAAGTGCGAGTTCTTCTCGTCACGGCTCGAGTTCTGCGGTCATCTGTTGCTGGGTGACGGCTACTCGATCCAGGACAAGCATCGGCTGGCACTGAAGACTCGGCCGATCATTGGGTCTGTTGGCGATCTGCGACACTTCATTGGGCAGGTCGTGTGGGTCAAGGATTTCATCAAGGACTACGCCGACATCTGTGTGCCGCTCACGGACATGCTGCACAAGGACGTGCCCTTTGTGATGGACGAGGCCAAGTGGGCGATTGTGGACTTTATTCTGGACGCCATCACAAACGCTCCGGTGCTCAAGTACTTTGACCCGTCGCTGGAGACACACGTGTACACGGACGCATCCGAGTTTGCCATTGGTGGCTGGATTGGCCAGAGGCATGTCGATGCAGACGGCACGGCCAAGATCCATCCGGTCTCGTTATACTCGCGCAAGCTCAACGATGCGGAACGCAACTACCCGACCCACGAGCGCGAGATGCTGGCGATTGTGGACACCTGCGACAAGTACCGGCACTACCTGCTCAGCGTGCACTTCACCATCCACACCGACCATGCATCGCTGCGCTGGATCTCGACGCAGCCCAAGCTGTCGTACCGCCAGGCTCGCTGGATCATGGAGCTGCAAGAGTTTGATGCTGTGGTCCAGTACATCCAGGGGGGCGACAACAACCTTGCCGACATGCTGTCGCGCCATGTGACTGTTGCCCCGCACTGCGCTCGATGCCGTGCAAAGGTTGAAGTGGATGCCTTGACCACCGCAACACCCGACATTGCCGACCGCGTTCGCCCGCTGCTCGATGCCGATCCGTTCCTGCTGGACGTTGCCCGCTGGAAGGCCGATCCTGCTGATGCTGCTCTGCACGAGCGTCAGTTGGCAGCCAAGCTCGAGCTGGTCGACGGCCTGTGGTTCTACGAGGGCCGCATGTACATCCCAGAGGGTCAAGTGCGCACAGACCTGCTCACCTCGTACCACGAGCCGCCTCATGCTGGCCACCAGGGCCGCGAACAAACATACGGCCGTCTGCGTGCGCACTACTACTGGCCGGACATGGCTGCGTCGGTCGGCCGCTTTGTTGGCTCGTGCGACGCCTGCCAGCGGTTCAACTCGTCGACGCAGGCTCCTGCCGGTCTGCTGCACCCGCTGCCCATCCCTGCCGACCGCTTCCAGTCTGTGGCCTGCGACATTGCTTTCATGCCCATGTCGGCCGAGGGCAACGATGCTGCATTTGTGATTGTGGATCGCCTGACAAAGCTTGTCAAGTGCGTGCCGACGCGACGCGATGCGACTGCCGAGGATCTTGCCGCACTGTTCCTCAACCGATGGGTGTTCGCTGGCCACGGCCTGCCGTCGTCTATCGTCTCGGACCGCGACGCTCGCTTCCTGTCTGCCTTCTGGACGGCGCTCTGTGCGGCGCTGGACATTGAGCAGGTCATGGCAACGGCCCGCCACCAGGAGACCGACGGCCAGTCCGAACGCACCATCCGCACGCTCAAGGACCTGCTGTCCAAGTACGCCAACCACCGCGGCAGCAACTGGGAGCACATGCTCGATGCGGCTGTCCATGCCCTCAACTCTGCTCCAAGCGCATCGACTGGCTATGCTCCGTACTTCCTCGCCTTTGGCCTCGAGCCTCGCACGCTGCCACACGAGCCGGCAGCATCATCGCCGCCTGCTGTCCGCGACCTGCTCGACGCCATTGACAAGGCTCGCGTGGATGCCACAGCCAACCTGACCAAGGCTCAAGAACGACAGAAGCGCAACGCCGATCGCCACCGCCGGGATGCTCCTGCCTACGCGGTCGGCGACATGGTCATGCTGCAAGCCGCCGGCATTGTGTGGCCCACCGACACGCATCGCCCCAATGCGTTCCTGCCCAACTGGCTGGGCCCATTCCCGATCACAGAGGTCAACGCCGCATTGGATGGTCTCAACTGCAAGCTGGCTCTGCATCCGACCATGCATCGTCTGCATCCGTGGTTCCACGTACGTCTGCTGAAGCCGTACCGCGATCCGGCCGCTGCTTTCCCTGGCCGGCCACTGCCTGCTCAGCCGCCTGCAGTCGCCTTTGCTGATGACCCTGCAGCAGCTGAATGGGAGATTGACGCGATTGTTGGACACAAGGTCGCTCGCAATGGCCACCGCTCCTTTGTGGTCTCGTACCTCGGCTATGGCCCGCAACACAACGAGTACCGATCGGAGGCCGAGTTGCATGAGACTGCACCTGATCTGCTGGACCAGTACCTCGCCGCCCTCCCAGCACAGCCGCCGGTCCGTCGCAGCCGCCGCCACGCTGGGGATGCATTGGACGTGAATGTGGCTTCCTTCTTTGTCTGTGCCGATTGTTCTCCAGAGGATCCCTCGTCAAGGGGGGCTGTAACAGTCAGCCGCGATCACGTGACACGCGTGCAACCGGTCGCGCGTCCCACTTGAATCCTGACAGACCACAAGGCGACTTGCCCCAGTCGTCGCCTTGTGTACTGAAACCCGCCGTCTGTCAGGTATTGCCCGTGCATATGCCTTTATTACTACGAAGCTATATCAATGAATAACCTTGTGTACTGAAACCCGCCGTCTGTCAGACCGCCCATCGTCTCGTTGCACATTGTCCTGTTGCAGACATCCTCACGAAGGCCACACCGGAAGCAACCATCAAGAAACTGATCGAGAAGCTCGGTGTGAGATCGCGTGCATAGTGTGCTCATCGAGGAGGAGTGTTGGCGTGCGATGACGCACGCGATGACACATGCTCAAAGTGAGACAATACACATGGCATGTGCGCCACCAAACTAGAAGAAACAAGCAAAGCTTCATTAAGTGGCGCAAGGGTTGAAGGGCGGAGAGCCCGCACTAAGGGCGCGTAGAGCGCCACACAGACTACAATAAAAGGGTCGGAGTGCACACGCTCATGATAGCGGCACTCAAGATCATCAACCCCCTATCGCGTCATAACCTTTCAGCTCTTCAGTTAGACCTGAACGAGAACAGCACTCGGTTGACTTTGTGATAGCACGAGTGGCAGTGTGTGGTGTCGGCCAGGGTTGGCAGCAGCGACAGCGCAGTGGCTGGCGGTTGTGGACGAGGGCAGTGGGCGAAGGTAGATGGGCAGTGGCGAGGAGGTGCGAGAAGAGCGAACGACAGTTGATGCTGGACAGTTGGGCAGTGTGCAGGGCAGGGGCGGCGGCAGCAGAGGCAGAGGCGGCGACCAGGGTCGGACAGACTTGAACGATGTTGGGCAACGTGTGAGATCAGCCAGGCAAAACAGATGAGCGTGACAAACCGCGCGGCACATGGGACGCACTGGCGAGGCAGCTGTGGGTGTGCGGCCAGGCTGTAAGAGTGCGCGGGGATAAGCAGAAAGAGACAGCAATGGCTGGAGGGTGCGACGGTGGAAGCCAGCGCAGCATCTGCAACGGCATCGCACCATTTTTGAAGCAGAATCGCTCGGCAACCAAGCAGGCATGTTAATGATATGCCGTCGCCATATTAATATCATGCCGTCGCAAGCCAGCACTGCGAGCAGGATCAGCTGTGGATGTGGGCAAGGATGCAGCGATCTGGAGTGGTTCAAGGGATGTAGGAGGGATGGCACGGGACTGGTGGTTGTGTGTGTGGTGGTTGCAGGCTGCAGAAGCCAGCACAGCGGCCAGAACAGCAGCTGGTTTGAATGGGACGGGATGGCATGCTATTGTCATGCCGTCACCATATTAATATCATGCCGTCGCGAGCCAGCCTGCAGCCCAGCCAAATTGGCCGCTCGCCCAGCCAAAACGGCGGAGGCTGTAGGAGCAACAAACGGGAGTGGGAATGAAGAAGACTATGTGTAGTGTGTTGAGGTGGCTTGTGGCTACCTTTGGACCCCACATTTGTCCCGGTAAGCAGCCTGTAGCCAGAGTTACAGAACCCTGGTCGTCCTGCAGGCACGATGGTATTATCATGCTCTGCTGGCACAGAGGCATATTAAAATCACCCCCTCAATCTGAAGCATTTGCTTGTTGGACGCGACATGATTTTCTCATGCGAAACAGGTGCAATCCACAGACTATTATTATCATTCAGGAGTACAGATGACCTGGACAGACAGCGGGTTTCAGTACACAAGGCGATGACTGGGGCAAGTTGCCTTCGGTCTGTCAGGATTCAAGTGGGACATGCGACCGGTTGCACGCGTGTCACGTGATCGCGGCTGACTGTTACAACCAGCCCTCGTTCTCGTACTTTCATTAAGGGCTGTTTGCTGAGAGGCAGCCTGGCCAGTCCAACTGATGGCCAAATGATTGCCAAAATGATGAACGATCTGGATGCCTTGCAACACAGCCACTGGGGTTTGCGTTGGGTGGTTCTTGTGATGGCCGCTCCAATGCGAAGCCAGCCGTGAGGCAGGACTGCAGCAGCACTTGAGTTCAACTGTGGTTCATTCCATAGCAAGCATCCAAAGGCATGTCTGACAAACCTGCAGCAGTGCTTGAGTTCAACTAGAACCACAAGGGCAACTGCAGATTGCCAGATCCAACTATTTATACTTGGTGCTGCATGGCCTGTGATTGGCCGGCAGCCAGCAGTACAGGCAGGAACAAGGCTAACACCTCTCCACCTGAGCTAAGATCATTGATCGCTTCCAGACAGCTTGTTGTTGTTGAGACCCCTACACTCATCATGTCAGTCCATCTGCAAACAGGCACATGAGACAATGCAATGCTTACAGTAACTTCAGCTTGACAAGCTTTCCCAGTTCCCTTGGGATGACTCCTGACAACTGGTTTTGGTGAAGACCCCTGCACTCAACAAGTCAGTCCATCTGCATACATGCACATGGGGCTATGCAATACTTACAGCTGAGTCAGATTTCTCAGATTGCCCAGTTCAGCTGGGATGGTTCCTGACAGCTGGTTCTTGTCAAGACGCCTGCAATAACCATGTCAGTTCATCTGCAATCAGGCACACAAGACAATGCAATGCTTACAGCTGAGTCAGATTGACCAGATTGCCCAACACAGCTGGGATGCTTCCTTCCAGCTTGTTTTTCCACAGACCCCTACACTCACCATGTCAGTCCATCTGCAAACAGGCACACAAGACAATGCAATGCTTACAGTGCAGTCAGATTGATCAGATTGCCCAGCTCAGTTGGAATATTGTCTGACAGCTGGTTTTCATGTAGATACCTGCACTCACCATGTCAGTCCATCTGCAAACAGGCACATGAGACAATGCAATGCTTACAGCCAAGTCAGATTGACCAGTTTGCCCAGTTCTCTTGGAATGTTGCCTGACAGCTGGTTTGCTGAAAGATCACTACATTCACCATGTCAGTCTATCTGCATACATGCACATGGGGCTATGCAATACTTACAGCTGAGTCAGATTTCTCAGATTGCCCAGTTCAGCTGGGATGGTTCCTGACAGCTGGTTCTTGTCAAGACGCCTGCAATAACCATGTCAGTTCATCTGCAATCAGGCACACAAGACAATGCAATGCTTACAGCTGAGTCAGATTGACCAGATTGCCCAACACAGGTGGGATGCTTCCTTCCAGCTTGTTTTTCCACAGACCCCTACACTCACCATGTCAGTCCATCTGCAAGCAGACATATGAGACAATGCAATGCTTACAGTGCAGTCAGATTGACCAGATTGCCCAGCTCAGTTGGAATATTGTCTGACAGCTGGTTTTCATGTAGATACCTGCACTCACCATGTCAGTCCATCTGCAAACAGGCACATGAGACAATGCAATGCTTACAGCCAAGTCAGATTGACCAGTTTGCCCAGTTCTCTTGGAATGTTGCCTGACAGCTGGTTTGCTGAAAGATCACTACATTCACCATGTCAGTCTATCTGCATACATGCACATGGGGCTATGCAATACTTACAGCTGAGTCAGATTTCTCAGATTGCCCAGTTCAGCTGGGATGGTTCCTGACAGCTGGTTCTTGTCAAGACGCCTGCAATAACCATGTCAGTTCATCTGCAATCAGGCACACAAGACAATGCAATGCTTACAGCTGAGTCAGATTGACCAGATTGCCCAACACAGGTGGGATGCTTCCTTCCAGCTTGTTTTTCCACAGACCCCTACACTCACCATGTCAGTCCATCTGCAAGCAGACATATGAGACAATGCAATGCTTACAGTGCAGTCAGATTGACCAGATTGCCCAGCTCAGTTGGAATATTGTCTGACAGCTGGTTTTCATGTAGATACCTGCACTCACCATGTCAGTCCATCTGCAAACAGGCACATGAGACAATGCAATGCTTACAGCCAAGTCAGATTGACCAGTTTGCCCAGTTCTCTTGGAATGTTGCCTAACAGCTGGTTTGCTGAAAGATCACTACATTCACCATGTCAGTCTATCTGCATACATGCACATGGGCTATACAATGCTTACAGCTGAGTCAGATTTCTCAGATTGCCCAGTTCAGCTGGGATGGTTCCTGACAGCTGGTTCTTGTCAAGACGCCTGCAATAACCATGTCAGTTCATCTGCAATCAGGCACACAAGACAATGCAATGCTTACAGCTGAGTCAGATTGACCAGATTGCCCAGTTCACTTGGAATGCTTCCTTCCAGCTTGTTTTTCCACAGACCCCTACACTCACCATGTCAGTCCATCTGCAAACAGGCACACAAGACAATGCAATCCTTACAGCCCAGTCAGATTGACCAGATTGCCCAACACAGGTGGGATGCTGCCTTCCAGGCTGTTGTTGGAAATGTTCCTGTGACCATCAAGTCAGCCCATCTGCAACCAAATACATGAGACATAGCCATGCTTACAGTTCAGCTAGATTTTTCAGCTTGTAAATGCAACTTGGCACCTCCTTCAGCTCATTTCCTGAAATGTCCCTTTGTTCCATCATGTCAAGCATCAGAATCAACCACATGCTACAAGGCAAAACTAACTCACAGCATCTCCAAGTTTTCCAGATCACCAATGGTTTCAGGAAGCACTTGAAGTCCACACTTGGAAATCTTCCTGGAAGTCACTGTCTATCAGCTGCCACAATCATCTGCAGTAGATGAAAGTCTACATACAGCTCTGCCAGACTGATCATCTTGCCAATGACAGAGATGTCACTGATTGCCTTGCCTCCAACCAGCCTGTCCAATAAAGGTCAGCCATGTTCAATCAAGGCAGAGCAGCACAGTCCTTACAGCTTTGTCAGATTGGTTAGATTGGCAATGGTATCTGGGAGCTCTGTGATCAGGTTGTTGTGCACATTGCTTTGGGTGTGTGAGTGATTGCCAGGTCAAGCCAGACAAGGCATGGTACTCACAGTGTTTTGAGTTGAGTGAGCTTGCCAATGGATGCTGGCAACTGTGTGATCTGATTATCAGCAATGTCGCTTTGGATTGCACTCAATGTCAGCCAACTTCACTACAGCAGCCACCAGGCACACACAACTCACAGCTCATCAAGATGAGTCAGCTTGAAGATAAAGTTTGGAACTGATCCCTGCAGGTTGTTTTGTCCAAGCCGCCTGTTGCTCAATGTCAGCCAGAATGCCATATCCAGCTGGCCATCAAGATGCATGCTCACAATGATGTCAACTTGGTCAGCTGGCAGATGCCTGGTGGGATTTCACCATCAAGCTCATTCTGGTCAAGCCACAGCTCCTTGAGCATCTTCAGGCGACCAATATCCTTGGGAATGTTGCCAGACAGACTGCAACCAGTCAACCGCCTGTTTGCTCATAGCAATGTTTGGTGCATCAGTTGCTTGTCAACCAGCATGCAGACAGCAATACTTACAGGGCAGTCAAGTTGTGCTGCTCATCCCACTCCAGCTGCCACTTTGGATTGATGCGTTTGGCAGAATCGTCATAGAGATTCATCAGCTCGCCTGTTGGACGCTCAGAGTTGACTGTGATCTCGCTGTCCTTGGCCCACTCTGGGAAGATGGAGCACAAGATTTCGAGATCAGAGGCACCGTCTTGCACCTTGACAACAGCAGCTATCATTTGAACACAATGTGGTAAGCAGACTGCTAGTGGATGAACAGAACACAAGCAATGACACACCATCAACTGGCCTGGTTGCCATGGCCAATGCCTTGACAATTGAGGAAAAGTTGGGGCGATCATCAGGCTTGATGTTGAGGCAGGTCTTGAGAGTAGCCTGCAGACTTTGCCACACATCGCCACTGATGTTGTCTGGTCGCTGGAGTTGGTCGGCTGCCTGTGCCAAGACATCCTGAGCAAGGACGCCAAATGCATAGACATCAACAGGTGGCTGAAGCCTCTGCTGTTCATCCGCCTTGTCCATTGACTGGTCTTGAGGGTTGCCGATGCTGACTTGTCCAATTCCTCTTGTTTTGGCTTCAGGCGCCATGTACTTGGCATCACTGGTGCTGTGGGTGGATCCTGCCAAGGCGCGAATAGACTGCATGCCGACACTGATCTTGACCTTGCTGCCCTTGGAGTCTGTCATCAAGTTGTCTGTGTGAGTGCCCGCCTGTTGGCATCAGCAGCAACAACAAGATGGTCAACTGACCGAGATGAATGCGGCTCATGGAGAGACTGCCATGGACGACTGGTGCGCCAGGTGCATACACGTGCAGGTACTTGAGGCCACGCGCAATACAAGCCAGAATGCGTAGACTCTGTTTTGTGGTTGATTTTGAGTGTTTGGCCAAGTATGACTCGAGATCGTAGTCCATGTACGGCATGGCAATGAATGGCTTCCGGCTGTCCTTGCCCTCGAGACAGATGCCTGTGATGGGCAGCAGGTTGGCGTGACTGAGCTTGAACCACTGGCGTGCCTCGTTCTTGATAGTGGTACACAAAGCATCGTCCAGGCTGCGCTTGAACTCCTTGACGATGATCTCGCTGCCATCCATCTTGGCCTTGTACACCGCGAATGTGCCCTTGGAGTCTTCAGGGACGGCGGAGATGAGAAAGTCGTCATGGCGAAGGTGGAGAGTACGCGGGCGCAGGAATCTGTGCAGCGTCGCATGTCAGTGGATGGACATGGTGCCGCGGTGGCAGCCACTGGCAGCAACACGCACTGCAGGATCCTGTCTGTCTTGGTGTCGATCAGGTTGAGTTTCTTGGCCGTGTGCATAAGCATGACAGCAGAGTCCACTTGCATGGCGAGCGAGATCAGCTGGCGGGAGGAGTGTCAGTCAGCCAAGTGCACAGATCCATGAGAGCAAAGCGATCGTCACGCACCTCCTTGATCTTGGCAAGACGGCTTCTGTATCCAGCCATCTGGGCTTCAACCTCGGCCTTCTTGGCTCCAATGACAAGCATGAACCATCTGCTAGTCATCCTGGTGCCAGCCTTGATGGATGCCTGAACCTCGTTGAGCAGATCCACCAGCTCGGCGCACTTGCCGCGCACATCGGCAGAGAACCACTGGTTGGCCATCGGTGCAAGGATCGCCTTGAGCTCCTTGAGGTCGTCCAGGAAGTCCTTCAGATTGGCAATGCTGTCAACGCCGTCCTTGACATTCGTGAGGATGTTGTCGATGATGCCAATGGCGTCGGCAATGCCTGGGATCGGCACAAAGTGCGATGCAGCCTTGGCAGCAGAGATGACGGTCGAGACGACTTCGAGACCGTTGGTGGCGAGGAAACGCGTGACGGCCTTGACCCTGCTACCGTCGGTCTTCTTGGGAGCCTCGCGGATCCTGTCGACAAACTCGACGACAGTGCTGCTGAGCGTGGCGATGTTGGAGACGGTGGCCGTGTCAATGTCAACCCCGTCCTCGCCAACTTCCTTGAGGAACAAGTCGCAGGCGGTCGTGAGCATCTCATGGTTCTCAAGTGCCGAACCGAGAACGCTCTTGAGCTTGTCGAACGCCTTGTCCACTTTCTTGGTCTGTTCTACTCGAGCAGCCTGGGCCAGCGAGTCCTCTTTAGTGACGGCGGCAGCAGAACGGGCTTCCTCGAGGATCTGGCTCCGCAGCTCGAGCATCCTGTCGACATGCCCGTCGATGGCATTGACGAGATCGTCATGCTTGGATGGATTGGCAGTCTTGATGCGAGCCGTCTCCTCTTCGAGCATCACCACGAGCTCAGAGCGGAGCTGTGTGTGTGTCAGTCAATGGCAGCAGCGGCAGCAGCAGAAGCAGCGGTAGCAGCGGCAGTGTGCACGGCCACACCTTGTTGGCATTGACTTCAGCCACATCGATGCTGATTGGCACAGCGTTTGGAGGAGCGGATCGCTGCTCGTCATCCTCGACGGTCGAGACAGAGGGCGAGGCACTCTTGGCAGGAGTTGCCTGCTGGCCGATGTCGGGCACGCTGCCACAGATGAGACGGTCGTACCACTTGCTCGGCTTGCTCTTGGTGCTGATGGCGGCCACACTTGGAGCAGCGATGGCTCGAGGAGGCTTGGTGATGGCCGTCGAAGAGGCGTCAATGGAGGGGGCGTCAAAGGAGGTGGCGTTTCCGCGTTGGTGCACAGCGTGCTCAGCAGCAGGGGCGGCAACCGCTGGTGGTGGCGGCCTGTCGAGGGGGGTTCCTTGTCGTTGAGGGTCATGGTCGTTGGTCGTCGCTTGTCGCTTGTTGCTCGGTGGTGCTGCAGCAACAGCGTCAGTACTTGCAGACGCCACCATCCGGCAGGTTGAGACCGTGGGCTCACTGTCAGTCAGATTCTCGATCTGGTGCAAAGCAGCATGTCGGCATGGCAATCAAACACAGGCGGATACCGACAATGCATGCATCCACACAAGTGCCTGGAAGCAGAACGGTTTATTGCGCCAAGTGGCACAGCTCCAACAGCAGTCTAATGTCTCCATCAGTGGACCGGCAGCATGTCAGTCTGAGCCACATCGCATCGCCCCATCCAGACAACTCACATTTTGAGGATGCGGTCCTTGCCGCCCGAGGCAACACGATCGCTGCCAGGCGACCAGTCGACCGAAAAGACCTTGTCAGCGTGTCCAGGCAGCTCCATCTTCATCTTCTTGGTCTTGAGGTCCCACACCTTGAGCGTCGAGTCGCGCGATCCCGACAGCACCTGTCGCGAGTCTGACGACCAGCACACCTGGTACAACGGCCCGACATGTCCGCGGAGCGTTGTGATGAACCTGCACGCCACGCGTCAGATCCAGCCTCGTGCACAAACCATGCATACATGCGAGTGAATGCATGTGCGTGCATGCACAGACAAAGCAACTCACTTTCCACTGTTGGCTTCCCAGAGGTTGACGCTCTTGTCGAAACTGGCGCTTGCAAGCAGCCGGCCGTCGGGCGAGAACGAGAGGTGGTTGACGAGTTGCTGGTGGCCAGTCATGCGCGCGATGGGCTTCTTGGCCTTGGTCGGCTCCCACAGGAACATGGTAAAGTCGTCCGATCCCGACGCAAGACGCTCAATGCCGCCCTGTGCAGCGAGGCCAGCATCGTAGCGCTTCTTGGCTGCCTCGAACGCCGCCTCCTTGGTGGAAAACACTTGGTCTGTGTGGTTGTACGGACCCGTGCGCAGGAAAAAGTCGGTAGAGAGTGCAAGGTGGTTGACCCAGTGTGCATGGCCCTCGAGGATTCGCACAAGCTTGCCCTGGTTGGTCGGCAGGTTCGTGTGAGTTTGGAGACAAGGGGCAGAGCAACAAGGGCTGGGACGTACATCCTTGCTGTCCCAGACACGGATCGACTTGTCGCGCGATGCTGTGTAGATGAGACCCTCGCCGCCCCACTTGACGCACATGATCGGTGCCGTGTGCTGTGCAAGCGAGAAGAGCACGCGGCGCGATGTGGCGTCCCAGATGCGGACCGTGTTGTCCTTGGCCGCACTGGCAAACCTGTTGCATTCCATGTTTCTGTCGAGCAAGCAAACATACCTGTCAGTCCATGCCATGCCATGTTGTGCCGTTCGCCAGCAATATCGCGGCAGCCATGGCGCACCTGTGCATGGGCTCCCAAGCGATACTGGTGATGCCAGTTGGTGTGTCCACGCAGCGGCTCGCCGTACGCCACACCCTTTTTCGCATTCCACAACCGGATCTGTATGCACAAGTGCACACGCATGCATGCCATCCAGCCAGCTAGCGTCAGTGCCAGCCTCCCAACAGCAGGAAGCGCACAACCAACTCACGGTCGAGTCCATGCTGCCTGATGCGATCCACTCGCAGTCGGGCGACCACGCAACAATCTGGACCCAGTTGGTGTGGCCAGCGAGCGTGTGGCGCGGCGTCTCTGTGTTCAGATCCCACACTCGCACCGTCGTGTCGCCCGACCCCGTCGCCAGCGACTTGCCGTCGGGACTGAAGCACACGGACAGGATCGCCTCAGTGTGGCCTGTTGGTTGTCCACGCAGCAGAGCAGTCAGCACGCACTCTTGCAGAGCATGCCACGAGAGATGGGCAGGCGGAAGTGGAGCTTACCAGACAGCGATGCTGTGCAGCGGGTCGCCGTGCGGAAGAGGCTGTTGGTGGTGTCTGTGTTCTCGACCGAGAACGAGTACGGCATTGGGTCATCCTAGCAGTGGTTGTCGTCGTCGTCGTTGTGCTTGGTGGTGAAGTGTCTGTGTGAGGCCGCCGTGCCAGCAGTGTGCTGGTTGCAGCACCAGCCGAGTCGAGCGGGTGCGCTGTGGGCGGGGCATTGCTGAACGAGGCTGCGGCTGCGGGTTGCTGGGCACTGAGCCCCTGTGGCGGGCAGGCCCAGCACGCTGCGTGGCTGGCTGTGTCGGTGGCCGTTGAGCAGCCATGCTGTGTGTGTCTGTGTGTGTGTGTGTGTGTGCGCGAGCAAGAGTCCGGACGAGACGGGCGACGGGCAGAGAGCAGCAAGTGCGGGCAAGTGCAGGCACGAGGCGGCAGTTTATTGCAAGCGCGACATGCGTGCACAGACAGACCCATGGACAGACAGACAGACAGACAGACAGACAGACAGACAGACAGACAGACAGACAGACAGACGCAGGCATCTTGGGCACCGTGGCAGCCATCCACAGCGGCACCTGCACGATCGCAGTGTCCTTGAGCACAGGCTCGCGCACCTCGTCGTCGGCCTTGCTGATCTCGCCCGACGCAAGCAGGATCTGGAACGGCGACTCGGTGGCGGTCTTGAGTGCGCGCTTGTTGAACGTCTCGGTCTAAATGAATGTGCGCTGCACCTGTTGCCCATCCCTGCCGACCGCTTCCAGTCTGTGGCCTGCGACGTTGCATTCATGCCCATGTCGGCCGAGGGCAACGACGCTGTGTTTGTGATTGTGGATCGCCTGACAAAGCTTGTCAAGTGCGTGCCGACGCGACGCGACGCGACTGCCGAGGATCTTGCCGCGCTGTTCCTCAACCGATGGGTGCTTGCTGGCCACGGCCTGCCGTCGTCTATCGTCTCGGACCACGACGCTCGCTTCCTGTCTGCCTTCTGGACGGCGCTCTGTGCGGCGCTGGACATTGAGCAGGTCATGGCAACGGCTCGCCACCAGGAGACCGACGGCCAGTCCGAACGCACCATCCGCACGCTCAAGGACCTGCTGTCCAAGTACGCCAACCACCGCGGCAGCAACTGGGAGCACATGCTCGATGCGGCTGTCCACGCCCTCAACTCTGCTCCAAGTGCATCGACTGGCTATGCTCCGTACTTCTCGCCTTTGGCCTTGAGCCTCGCACGCTGCCACACGAGCCGGCAGCATCGTCGCCGCCTGCTGTCCGCGACCTGCTCGCTGCCATTGACAAGGCTCGCGTGGATGCCACAGCCAACCTGGCCAAGGCTCAAGAACAGCAGAAGCGCAACGCCGATCGCCACCGCCGGATGCTCCTGCCTATGCTGTCGGCGACATGGTCATGCTGCAAGCCGCCGGCATTGTGTGGCCCACCGACACGCATCGCCCCAATGCGTTCCTGCCCAACTGGCTGGGTCCATTCCCGATCACAGAGGTCAACGCCGCACTGGATGGTCTCAACTGCAAGCTGGCTCTGCATCCGACCATGCACCGTCTGCATCCGTGGTTCCACGTCCGTCTGCTGAAGCCGTACCGCGATCCGGCCGCTGCTTTCCCTGGCCGGCCACTGCCTGCTCAGCCGCCTGCAGTCGCCTTTGCTGATGACCCTGCAGCAGCTGAATGGGAGATTGACGCGATTGTTGGACACAAGGTCGCTCGCAACGGCCACCGTTCCTTTGTGGTCTCGTACCTCGTTACGGCCCGCAACACAATGAGTACCACTCCGAGGCCGAGATGCGCGAGACTGCACCTGATCTGCTGGACCAGTACTCGCTGCTTTATTGGACCCCGCCAACCAGCACCTCAACCGACTCGCCGCATGCCGGCTCCTTCTGATCTTTGTCTTGGCAGTCGCCTGGCTGCCACCAACGTTTAACACACATTGCGAGTCTACTTTGTGGTGGTCGCTCCTTGGAGGATCTCTTGTCAGTGGGCTGCAATGCTGCTCAATGTGTTTCCAGCTGTCTGATGCCATCGCGTCCATCATTGCCCTGGCAGCCAGCACACACGCCTTCATCACTATCTGTCATCCTGTGTACTACAACTGCCAGACCGTCGCCCTCAAAGCCAATAAAACATCTTGAAATGAAGTATACATGTAGTAAAAAGTAGGGAATAAAAGAGAGGCGGCATCACAGACAAGAGGGAGGTGGTGGTGTGCTTGTACGAGCAACTGCAGCAGCATCGGCAGCCGCATCAGCAACAGCCGCAGCAGCAGTATTCATCAACATGTAGTAGACGAGCAGCTGGTGTGCAAGCTCGCGCTCCTCGGTAGTTGTCTCCACAGACACTGCAGCGTCGCCACTGGACGCGGCACCCGTTGCGTCTTCGAGAAGTCGTCTGGACGCCATCCATGCGTCAGTGGGAGTCGCGAATCCGTTCTCGTCGCCACGACCGCCAGAGTCGTCCATCATGTCCTTGGAGAGCAGCGGGTGAGGCAAGCCAGAGTCTGTTGCGGTGGACGAGACACGCTCCATGGACACATTTCCAGACGACCCAAAGCGCTCGAGCGAGTGGGACAGCGACAGCTTGGACAGAGGCAGCAGTGTGGGAGGCGTCCATACCGTGTGCACCTTGACAGTCGGTGTCATGGACGCGCAGTGTGCCGACCACATAGTGGACAGGTCGGGCACCATGACGGCAGCGGCAGAGAGCGTGTTGGCAACCAGTGGATCGGTGCGAATCTGTTCATCTTGCTGTTGCTGCTGTTGCTGCTGTTGGCTGACGGTCAGCATCGCGGTGTCGCCTGGTGCTGTTGGCGTGGAGATGCGGCGCAAAAAGGCTTGCAGGTTGTTGCGACGCTGCTCGATGGCTGCACGGAAATTGGTCGGCCGTCTGTGTGCGGTGTGAGGAGGGATGGGGATGACCATGTGGCGTGGAGTGGGCTGTGCAGGTGCAGTTTCCGACTCGGTCTTGATCTCGTCGGTGGGCGGGGCGGCATTGGCGGCCGCGAATGCAGCCGAAGCAGCAGCGGCAGCGGCAAGTGCCTTGGTGGTGGCAGCCGACGAGCGACGGCGCGATGCAGCCAGCGAGCGCGAGTTGGACGGCGCGACGGGGGCAGAGGGCGGTGCGGCGATCACAATGGGCGGAACGCGTGGCACCGCAACGGCAGCAGATCCAGCAGGCACGCCAGCAGACGGTGCTGGTGGCATGGGAGCGGCGACAGAGGCAGCGCCGCTGCCGAGCGAGAGACCCAAGCCCAAGCCCGAGCGCAGACGCCGGTTGCGGATGGTGATGGACCGGCGGATGAGACGACGCTCCTTGGCGGTCAGCGACGTGTCGGCCAGCAGCAGCGAGTCCTCGAGCGAGAGGCGGTCCCAGTCTGGGTGCAGGCGAGCCGGCTGCTGTGCGGCGGATGGCGCGGCGGTTGCTGTCGCAGCCGCTGATGCACCGGCGCGGGCAGGCGACGGCGTGTGGGAGCCCTTGAGCGAGCGCGGCTTGGCGCTCATGGGAGACGCGGCTGCCGACGTCTGGCGCGAGACACCGCGAGACGACATGTCGGCATCCTCGTCGTCGTCGTCGTCATCGTCATCCGAGGCGTCGTCCGAGGCGTCCTCGTCATCGGTCATCGTCCGTCGGCGTCGAGCTTGGCGTCGCCCGAAGTGTCGACAACGTCCTGCATGTACTCGTCCTCGTCGTCGCTGTCTTCGCCTTCGCGACGACGGTGGTAGGAGCGGTCCGAGCTGCGGTAGCGACGCGTGGATCCACAGGCATCGGACGAGTCGGCGCCGTCCGTGTCCGACGACGACATGTCGCTCTCGGCATCGAGCAGAGGCGCGGGGGTCAGCGGCAGCTGGTGCTGCTGGAAGTGGCTCAGAGCCTGCGACTGCTGTGCTGTTGCTGCTGTTGGTTCAACTGGTGGTGGTGGTGGACGGCGAGGGCCGTGTCGGCGTGCAGCATGCGATGCAGGGCGGCCGGCTCGGGCTCGATGAAGCGCGGAGACACGGACACGGAGATGGACGGGATGGGCGACTTGATGGCCATGAGCGGCGACGAGGCGATCTGGGCGGCGATCTGCGCGTTCATGGCGTGCGCCGCTTGGACGGCTTGGACAGCCTGGGCCTGGCTGGCAGTGGCAAAGGCGGCGGCGGCAGCCGACAAGGGTGCGGACGGGGCGGCCATGGACGAGAGGAGGATGCGGGGAATGGCGCTGTGCGGCCGTGGTTGTGGTGCTGGTTGCTGCTGTGCCACGAGTCCACGTGGTGGTGGTGGCGCATGGCCGAGCTGAGTTTGCTGTTGCTGCAGGAGCACAAGCTCGGCGAGCGTGGCAGGCGGAGCATCTCGGGCAGCAGCGCTGGTGTCGGAGGACGGCGGAGGAACCAGGAGCGTGGAGGGGAGCATCGGGCGTGTGCGGGCAGGCGCCGTGGGCGGGTGTCTCAGTGGGCGTGTGCGTGGGGCAGCAGCGGGTCGCAGGCGGCCACAGCGGCGGCAGCACGTCCCAGAAGGTCACGGAAGGCGGTGCTGCTGCTGCTGCTGCTGCTCTTGTGGCTGTTGACGCCGATGCGGGTGCGGGTGCGGATGTTGGTGACGCGGATGAAGTGGCCGCGGACACGGGCTGGTGGGCGGGCTGGTGGACAGACAGGCCGAGGTGCAAGAGCAGCGCCTGCTGCTGCTGCTGCTGCTGCTTAAGGGCGGTCTGTGCCTGTGCCTGCGTTGCCCGCCGACCAGCCGTGTGCTGGCTGCTGGCTGCGTGCTGCGTGTGCTGCGTGGTCGGCAGCTCGGCCGAGAGCAGCGCAGGCATGGCCGCGTACAGGCCGGCATACGGGTCGGCAGCGGCCAGCAGCGAGTCGTGGCCCTGCGGCATCGTCATCGGCATCGTCATCGTTGGACTGCTGCTGCTGCCAGTGGTTGTGGTGAAGGTGCTGCTGCCAGTGGTGCTGTTGCTGTTGAACAGCAGGTAGTCGTCGAGCGGCGAGCCGGCGGCAGGCGCCTGCGACTCGGACAGCGCGAGTGCGGGAGCGGGCTGCTGGCTGGCAGCGTCGTTGCTGAGGAACAGGTAGTCGTTCAGGTCAAAGTAGTCGTCCATCGGGTGCGATATGTGTGCTGGATATGGGATGTGTGTGTGTGCTGCCAGATGCCAGATGTGTGATCGCAGGCAAGGTCTGGCTGCGAGACTTTCCGGCTGCAAGCAACACGCACCGCTGCGAGTCGGGTGACGCGGACGACTGGCGACAAGCGGCGGAGCAAAAACAGAGCGGCCGCGGCCGCCGTTCAGTCTGGCGTCAACAAGAACATTCGCGGCCATTCCCGGCCCTTCCCGTTCATTCCGAGTGCCAGCCGGCCGACAGCCGCTCAAGGATCCCCTCGAGCACAACGTTGCCGCCCAGCCGCTGGATCTCGCTCCGAGCCTCGCGCTCCATGCCCTCGAGAAACGCCTGCGTCTGCCGAAACGCACCGGCCCCCTCCAGCACCTGGATCGCATACCGCTTGAGATCAACGTCGTGCGTGCGCTGTCGCAGGATGTCTGTGGCGGCATCACACGCCGTGTCAGCCACCACTACCACTACCGCAAACTCCACTCCCACTTGCACAGGCATCGGCATCGTCATCGTCATTGTCATCCTGCTGCTCATCCCACGCCGCACTCACGGTTGAGCTGTGACTTGGTCGATGGGTCGCTGTGGATGCATCGCACGATCGGGTACGAGAACTTGCCCTCGGTCAGATCCTCGGCGAACCCCTTGCCCTCCTGGTACGTGGTCGACTTGAGGTTGATGTAGTCGTCGCGCACTTGGAAATGGATGCCCAGCAGGTTGACAATGGGCACATAGTCGCTGCTCGTTGCATGCGGCACCAGGCACGCCGTCAGTCGCTGTCCCGCCCCTTCGCTTCACGCCAGGCATGCCATCCAACAGCAGCCGAGTGCCCCACTCACACCGTCGCGGTGGAAAACAGCTGCATGAGTTTGACGCCTAGCCGCAGCAGCCCGCCCGTCTCTGCACACACACACATGCATGCACAGACTGCCGTGAGTCTCCCCCGTCTTCCCCGGCACGTCTCACGGCCACGCCAACACTCACTGTTCTTGACCATCGTGAGGTACTCGTCCTCGCTGGGACACTGCACGCTATCTCGCCAATGGATCTCCATGCCCTGCCCAACGTGCAGCTGCAGCAGCTCTTCCGTAAACACCCGCACAGCCCGCTCGTCGTGCAGCGTCAGCACCTTTTCCAGACCCAGAAAGTACACGTAGTTGGCCGTGTTGATGGTGCTGGCCACGCCATAGATCTTGTGTGCGACTGGATAGCGACGATTAGCGTGTGCTGGTGGTGGTGGTGGTCGCTGTGTGTGTGCAGAGGGACACGGATGGCGCACCTGGAACACCCGGCGAAGGTCGGATCCGTCCTCCACGTCGTCAACCCTGCGCAGCCCCGTCAGTGCTCGCTCAAGCCAGCAACGATCAACTGTGGCGCCGCAGTCTCGGCAACAGCCCAACGAAGGCGCAGCGGCAACGTACAAGAGACTGGCCGTGTGCAGCATCTCCACAATGTGCTTGATGGTCTCCAGCTTGTCCTTTGGCACATCCA
Source organism: Entophlyctis helioformis (assembly GCA_025526915.1). Lineage (NCBI taxonomy): Eukaryota > Fungi > Chytridiomycota > Chytridiomycetes > Chytridiales > Chytriomycetaceae > Entophlyctis > Entophlyctis helioformis. Next base: position 75,026 of record JAHLKH010000101.1, on the reverse strand, counting down.
GCCACAGCTGGAAGCCTTCAATGAGCTTGGACCGAATCTCCTTGCCGGGGTACTGCAGCAAGTACTCGTACGGCTCGAGCAGAATCTGTCGTGTTGAGCGGGACGCCATGGGCAGATGAATGTGAGTGGACGGACATGCGCTGCCCAGGCTGCTCAAGTCTCGTTGCAACAGCCGAGCAGCCGCCAGCCCTCCTGGTCTGTGTCGTGGACGGACAAAGATGGCTGGCTGGCTGGCTGGCTGGCTGGCTGTTGGTGCCGCACCTTCTTGGTCGAGTCTGGAATCTCGGCGTTGTGCATTCCGCGTTCTGGGGCAAGTGGGAACCATCGCTCTTCATTCAAGGCCTGCGTGGCGGGCGACCAGCCATCTACTTCTTCTTGGTCTTGGGCTTGCCTGCCTTTTTGCTGTCTGACGCCGAGGCGCTCTTCTTGGTGGGCGATGCAGGCTGCTCGTTGTCGTCGTCATGGGCCGATCGCTTCTTGCCCGACTTGGACTTGCCCGGCGTTGCCTCGGCCGCAGCCGCCGCATACTTGTCTCCAAGCGTCTCTTGCAACACACGGTCGTCTGCCAAAGGAGCCCACCGTGTCAGTCCACATCCAAACAGGACAGCGATCCCATCCGAGATGCCATCCGACATCCCAGTAAATGCAGCTCACCAGCATCAAAACCAAAGGGAAGCGACTGCAGCTTCATGCCGTCGGGGTGCTCGCGGGCCACGTAGGGCATGCCAACCACGTCCTGTCCAGCAACCAGAAGCGTCGAGTGGAGCGACTCGGAACATGGACGGCCACGAATGCCGCGCATCTGTAAGTCAAGCTCGGCTGTGGCACTCGCCACTTCACTGAAGGCGGGCTGTGAGACACTGCAGCATGCATGGCAATGTGCAACTCGTCAAGGCAGCAAGTGCACTGTGCTGCAGCATCACCATCAGACACGCTGAACGATGCTCGCTTGTCGCACATCTCGGCATCGCATCGCATCCAGATCAGCCACAATGAGCCAAGTGATGCCAGCGAGCGACGACGCAGACAACGGCGACTGGGCAGCAGCAGCAGCAGCGACATCGTGGACAGCCAGACTCTGCACGACACTGTGGCTGCTGTGAACGACGCTCTTGTGGCTGCTGGCCGCACAGACCTCGTGCCTCGCTTCGCTGCTCTTGTGCGTCTCCTGCCACTGCACCTGCACCAACAGCCGCCTTCGAGCAGCCGCAGCAACAGCCACAGCCGTGCCCTGTGGATGCCGCTGTCACAGCCACCCTCCCAGCAGCCGCTACACCGAGGCTGCCCGGCTGCAGGCTGGCCGTGCCGTCAAGGCAACCGACTGGTGGACGCTGTATCCGCACGAGCTGCAAGCCAAGATCCTGCTGCATGCTGGCCCGCTCACTCAGCTGCTGTGCGGCCATCTCGATGTCGAAGAGATGGACCGCATGCCAAGAGAGCGCTGTGGGTCGATGCCTTCAAGCAGGACTGGCAGGGCGACATTGCTCTTCTCCGGACGCCGATCTGCTTCCGAGGACTTTGCACATGTCAGCAGCCGCAGCATATTCCATCGGCTGTGGGAACGCTTTCCCTACTACAACACTCAACATGACGGAGACGACGACCAATACGGCGGCATTCGCGTTGGGCAGTGCATGATCCCGATGCGGCACATGTGGCTCGACTGCCTTCCGCTCATGCCACACGAAGACCTCGCTATGATTGCGATCCATGGCGATCACGCGGCGTTCCTCGAGTACATGCTGGACAAGAAGCTCGTCTCTTTGGAGGCGGCCGAGGAATTCGGCCTCATTGCTTCAACCAGCCGCATTGACCATGCTGCATTTGATGGGTCTCTCGGTGTCATCAAGATGCTTTCGGCCAGAGGCGCGAATGCGACAGTAGATGCCATGGACGATGCAGCAAGGAATGGTCATTTAGAGACGGTCAAGTGGCTGCACGAGCATCGGACGGAGGGATGCACGACTCAGGCGATGGACAATGCTGCAGCGAATGGTCATTTGGACACGGTCAAGTGGTTGCACGAGCATCGGACAGAAGGATGTACGACTTCGGCGATGAACGGGGCTTCACAACGAGGGCATTTGGAGGTGGTGCAGTGGCTGCATGCCAACCGACGCGAGGGATGCACGACCAAGGCGATGGATAACGCAGCCACGTATGGGCATCTCAACGTTGTGCAGTGGCTGCTTGCCAACCGCACCGAGGGTTTCACGTTTAAGGCCATTGCAGATGCTGCGAATGACGACATTGCACGGCTTCTCGCCCGATCACTGACAGCAGAGCAGCGGCTGAAATGGCCAAATATTCCAGACGCAGAAACAAGCCGTACTTTAAGCGTCTCTTGCCTGTCTGTTGGGCGAGTCTGATGAATGAATGGGTTGATCTGCTGTTGTGCTGAGCTTCGATGTCCATGCTTGAGAGGCATGGCTGCCTGTGCGATCGTCAGTGTGCGCAACAAGCGGATCAGAACGCGATCAGCAACGCGATCCTTCCACAGCCATCATCCACGTCATGCAAGTCGGCGATGCATCCATCACATCCATCCCACAACCAGCTGCTGCTGTGATAACTCGCCCTTGAAAGCCATCTCTGGCACACTCTGCATATCGAGGGCCGAAGAGACAGGGTTATCACCAACGAATTCAACATCCCCTGTCTCGACATTCGCCTTCTCTTTTGGTCGCTTCTGTTTTGCTTGTCTCAACTGTCTGCCACACCCAGCTCATCGACATGAGCATCTCGCATGCAATGCCCTGACAGTCTGCCCTTCTCAAGGCTTCATCTGTCCTGCGACTGCCTGACGACGCCTCACACTTGAACAATGGCACTTTATTGGGCAACATATCACGCCTGCTTCTCAGCAACCGCCCGCTCAAGACGAGCAACAAGATTCGTGAGTCCGCCTGTGCGTCTAGCGATCTGCAGCATCTCGTTGGCACGCGCAAGGGACAGGCTGTCAACCAGAACACCAAGAATCGCGGCAGTCGCCGCATAACGGAGTGCATCAAAGGTGAACGGATAGCCGCGGTCGACCAGGAACCGCACGACCTCGAGGTGGCTCCTATTGGCTGCAATGTTGATAGCCTTTACAGTGCATCCTTCGGTGCGGTTGGCATGCAGCCACTGCACAATGTCGATATGGCCGCCATCTGCCGCGAAATCCATCGCCTCGGTTGTGCATCCCTCGCGGCGATTGGCATGGAACCACTGGACAATCTCAAAGCAGCCAGACAACGCAGCATAGTTCATCGCGCGGACCGTGCACCCTTCGGTGCGGTTGGCATGCAGAAACTGCACAATGTCAAAGTGGTCTTTCATGGCTGCGCTATCCATCGCCCTTGCTGTGCATCCTTCTGTGCGGTTGACATGCAAAAACGGCACGATATTCAGAGCCCCTTGCATTGCCGCCACGTCCATCGCACGATACGAGCACGATGTGTTGCCGGCATAGTGCAGCATCTTGAGAATGTCAAAGTGGCCAAACGAAGCAGCTATATCCATCGCCATGGATCCACCATAACTCTTGAACTTGCAGAGATCAACGCCATGGTGCGCAACAAGGTGCTTGAGGAGTCTTGTGAAACCAAACTTGATCGCCTTCCAGCCAAGAGCGATCGGATACGAGAAGTCGACAAGATTTTACCAGCAGTTGCGCATGGGAACGTGGCGGAGGCGAGCGAATTTGAGGAGATCGCCTGAGCTATAGGTGTCGGTCGCGTAGCGGTTGAGAAAGGCGCCAAAGTCGTCGCCGTCTGCACTGGCTTGGTCTGGAAAGCGAGTGCACAGACGGTTGTACATGGACCGAGACACATGCAGTGGCCGCACTTCGTCGTCGGCCTTGCTGATCTCGCCCGACGCAAGCAGGATCTGGAACGGCGACTCGGTGGCGGTCTTGAGCGCGTGCTTGTTGAACGTCTCGGTGTCTATGAACGTGCGCTGGACCTGCTGCCCATCCCTGCCGACCGCTTCCAGTCTGTGGCGTGCGACATTGCCTTGCTGCCCATGTCAGATGAGGGCAACAACGCTGTGTTTGTGATTGTGGATCGCCTGACAAAGCTTGTCAAGTGCGTGCCGACGCGACGCGATGCGACTGCCGAGGATCTTGCCGCGCTGTTCCTCAACCGATGGGTGCTTGCTGGCCACGGCCTGCCGTCGTCTATCGTCTCGGACCACGACGCTCGCTTCCTGTCTGCCTTCTGGACGGCGCTCTGTGCGGCGCTGGACATTGAGCAAGTCATGGCAACGGCCCGCCACCAGGAGACCGACGGCCAGTCCGAACGCACCATCCGCACGCTCAAGGACCTGCTGTCCAAGTACGCCAACCACCGCGGCAGCAACTGGGAGCACATACTCGATGCGGCTGTCCACGCCCTCAACTCTGCTCCAAGCGCATCGACTGGCTATGCTCCGTACTTCCTCGCCTTGAGCCTCGAGCCTCGCACGCTGCCACACGAGCCTGCAGCATCGTCACCGCCTGCTGTCCGCGACCTGCTTGCTGCCGTTGACAAGGCTCGCGTGGATGCCACAGCCAACCTGACCAAGGCTCAAGAACGACAGAAGCGCAACGCCGATCGCCACCGTCGGGATGCTCCTGCCTATGCTGTTGGCGACATGGTCATGCTGCAAGCCGCTGGCATTGTGTGGCCCACCGACACACACCGCCCCAATGCGTTCCTGCCCAACTGGCTGTGTCCATTCCCGATCACAGAAGTCAACGCTGCACTGGATGGTCTCAACTGCAAGCTGGCTCTGCATCCGACCATGCATCGTCTGCATCCGTGGTTCCACATCCGTCTGCTGAAGCCGTACCGCGATCCGGCCGCCGCTTTCCCAGGCCGGCCACTGCCTGCTCAGCCGCCTGCAGTCGCCTTTGCTGATGATCATGCAGCAGTTGAATGGGAGATTGACGCGATTGTTGGACACAAGGTCGCTCGCAACGGCCACCGCTCCTTTGTGGTCTCGTACCTCGGTTACGGCCCGCAACACAACGAGTACCGCTCAGAGGCCGAGCTGCGCGAGACTGCACCTGAGCTGCTGGATCAGTACCTGTCTGCTTATTGGACACCCGCCCACCTGCACCTCAACCGACTCACCGCATGCCTGCTCCAGTGGATCGCAACGCCTCTGTTCCCCTGCGTCGTAGCAATCGTATTGCAGGTGTTCAGCTTGGCAATGCTCATGCTGCCTCTCTTTCTTGTGCCGAGGAACCGCCTCATGGGGATCTCTCGTCAAGGGGGGCTGTAACGAGTGGCACCGACCATCGATCGTCTGAATCTCACATGCTAAAGTGGTGTGCGATGTAGAATTCATTGAGAGAAACAGCAACGGCAGCAGTCGGCTTGCCAGAGTCCATCAACCAGTCAAGGTTGACATGCCAAAGTCAATCAGCCAATGCTTTCCATCCTCATCAACCAGCACATTTTCTGGCCGGTAGTCCCCGTGCTCAACGCCATACTGCGCAAGCTTGGCCTTGAACTCCTGAACAATCTCATCCGGAAGGGGATCGGTTGCTTTTCCAGGGATCTTGGTGGTTGCAATCACAAACATGCGATTGCACTCGCCATAAAAGTGCAGTTTGGGGATGCAGACACCTTGCAGGGGAGACAAGCGGTGGTAAGCCTTGATCTCCTTCTGGGCCATCTCATACCCGTCCTCGTTGTTGTCCATGTCACAACATTTCAGAGCGAGCGCTTGTCCAGAGTTGGTGCAGTACTCGAAAACATCACCAGAAGACCCATAGCCCAGAAAAGTGGTGTACAGGCTCAGGTCGAAACCGCTTGGAAGTGCATATGGACCACCGTCGCTGCTAGACGCTCGAGCAACATCCTGCGGAAGCTCGCCTGCCGTTGGCGAGATGCCTGATAAGTGGCCCGCCTCTACCAGACTGATAAAGTAGAACATCGCGCGAAACAGCGTCGGGTTGTTGCCAGTAACTGAGATGGCGGGCGACACGAGAAGCTGAGTCGGCGCATAGGGATCATTGGGTCGATGGAAGAACCAGAACACCTCGCCGTTGGTAAGCATCCCGTACCTGAGCCTGTTGTGCGCCAAGTAGCCGTAGACTTGCACGATGGAGTTCACAATGCTTGTTTCCTTGCGACTGGGTACTGGCTCTTCCTTTCGCCACCATCTCACGATGCTCTCTTTGTCAGAAGGAGTGGGAACATCCCACACAGTCTTGACCTCGAGGAATGACATAAGAGTGCCGCTACTATGGAGGACGTGATCTGGTCGACCCTTCATCCCATCCTTGATAAGGATGGCGTCCGAGAAGATGAGTGACGAACGACAGTGGCGCAGCAGGGCTCTTAGCTTGTAGAGAACGTTGACGCTAATGACCGTCTCGAGGGACCTTTCAGAGTCAACGACTTTGCAGAACTGAAAGACGGGAGGCTCGATGCGGGACGTGTCCGTGAGACTGAACGACCGAGCCGCTTCGATAAAGCCGGGCCAGTCTGCGAGGATCTCGGGGTTCTTCGCATGTGGCCTTGACGTCGAGCCTGTGGTCTTTGCTCGCTTGTTGGTGATCACATCAGAGAATACGGCAGCCGGCGGTTTGTATTCCAGGTACTCGTCCGGTGTGATTGTCTGGCGTTCGACTTGGCTGGCTTTTACAATGATCGGACGGTCGCTTGTTCCCATCCCGGGAGGAAGTGAGGCGAGAGGAGCACTGCTGGGCAGGGCTTTGGCGCTCAAGTCGGCGTGAAGCCTGATATGGCTGATGCCGATGGCATCAAAGTCTGAAAAGTACCACTGCTTGACCGCCTCGATGAAGTCGGAGACATACTGGCAGTCGGCGATTGGGACACTCTCGGTCGAGCGGCCAAACTTGACCCACAGCTCGTTTGGTGATGCCATTGCTGCAGACAAAGTGGTTTGTCAAAGAGTCAAGAGTGGGAGGCGGCATGAGCGGGAGAAGAGAGCGCTTACTTGAAGAGCAAGAGACGGGTTGGCTGTTGATGCTGTTGGCAGGCGGAGCTTGCGTCTGTGTATGTGACGACGGAGTCGGCCAGCTTGCGTGATGTGCACAAGTGGGAACAGTTGACATTCGAAACAATCGAGGCGAAACTGGTCGCATCACGTGACTATGAACCAATCAGCAGACGTGTATCAACGGCTGCTAGCCACCACAAACACATCTGGACGTGACGGAAAGCGATGACGTGGCCAAACATGCACTTGGCCAGAGAGTCACCAACACAGCAAGCATGTCGTCGCTGTATGTGCGTCCAGACTGGCGAACAACGAATGCATGGTCGCCAGCATACACACTGGGCATCGGCATCGTCGGATCGCTGTACCTGCTATTCTATATTGGCACGACCATGATCTACGCCAGACGCTCCACATACTACTCTGTTGAGATAACATCAGTGCGGCTCACGCTCATCGCAGCTGGGGGCGGTCTCATTGTGCTCGTGTCTCAGATCTACTGTAAGCAGCGGCCGTGTGCTGCGCAGTGTGGTTGTGCATTAGCCAAGAGAGAGAGAGAGAGACTGACATGCAGGCGGAAAGACACCGCGAGCAAGTACGTGCTCTGTGGTGTGGACCTGTGGGCACTCAGCATCGGCTTCACCATCCTGCTGCTCGCTCTGCGCGCCAAGATCGCCCGGCTGACCAAAGCAGCAGACGAGGAGGGTCTCACGGAAGCGTTCCGTCGCAACATGCGCAGCACTCGCCCCAGCAATGCCGTCAGTCAAGCACCAGGTGGCGGCGACAACCAGAAAGAGTCGGACAAGAAGGAGGTCGACTCGGCTGGATTCTATGACCCCAACGGCGAGGACAACAGGGACGCTGACATGGAAAAGGGACTGAGTGGCACAGCCATGCAGCTGCGTATCCGTCTCGATCTCTACGACAAGGTCCTCGCGTCTGTGATCATCCTCGGTCTGGCCATGATCACAGCCATCACGCTCAGCATCACATACTTTTCGAGCGTAACGCGCGTGCTGCCAGTGGCAGATGTGAATGGATGCCGCGACGGGTGGGAGTATGTGCCGCTGTGGGTGCTCGTCGGGTCGTTCTTTTACGTGCTCGTGCCAACCTCATTGTGGCGTGTCAAGCAGCTGCCCAACGACTACGAGGTGCTGCCCATGCTGTACCCGATCGCTTTTGGCGGCATCCCCGTGTTTACTGTGTTTCTCGTATGGACCTACATGCCAGGCAGTGCGCGCGAGGTATGTCTCTCTCTCCTCATCACCAGCATCCTGCATTGACTGGCATCCTCATACACTGACGCATGCACAGGCATCATTCCCAGCAGGTCTCTGGCTGATTGGCATCCCAGTCATCACACACACTGCCACCATCCTCTACCCGCTGTACACGACGCTCAGAGACGAAGCCTTCCTCTCGACCGCCGTGTCAAGCTCAAAGGACCATTTCGAGCGTGCCATGACAACACCTGCCCTATTCAAGAAGATGCAAGAGCAGGCGGCATCCGACTACGAGACCGAGAACACTCTGTTCGAGCTCGAGATGCGCGAGCTGAACATGTGGGTCAAGGGTCTTGATCGCGCAGCCATGGTGCCAACAGAGGTCGAGCATCTGTATCAGAGCATTTTCAATCGGTACCTGCGGTCCAGTGCGCGCATGGAGGTCAGCATCCTCTCACTGCTCACTCTGTTGCAGACTGACACTGACACTGACACGATGCTGCACACAGCTCAATATCCCTCAGAAGATCAGGGCCAATGTGCGCAAGCTGTTCGACTCCAAAGCCGTCACGATCGGCGTGTTTGACGATACGCGCAAGCACGTGCTTGAGATGCTGTTCCTCAACACGTTCCCAAAGCTGCTGAAGCGCGTCCGCGAGGGCGACGTCAAGCTCGGACAAGGCGACAAGCTGCTGCCAGTGATTGCACAGATGCTGTACAAGAGTGTTCTTGGTGGTAGTGGCGGCGGTGGCAGCAGTGCGCGACCGTCATCTGCCGTGCCAAGAACGTCAACGGAGAGCCCGTTACCGTCGCGGCCAGCGAGTCAGTATGCGGGAACTGGCGGACAAGCCAGCGTGACAGGTGTTGCAGCACCGGGATCCGTGTCCGTGTCCATGCCGAACGACTCGCCCATCAACAAAAACCTGTCGGTCAAGTTCTCGTGATGCTTTCTATGTCTTGTTTCCAACTTGCTTGTTGCTCTTCAGCTTTGATAATTTGAAATACACAACCTGTCGTCCACCAAGCCTACGTACATATGGTTCATTGCAAGCAATGCAAGAAGCAAGTCTGCAGATGTGAATGGAAATGCAGCCTGAATCACTGCACATGACAGTTGTCGGCAGTAAACCCATGCTCCACAAGCGACAGAAACATATTGCGTGAGATGAACCGGCTCATGATACCGCGCCGTCGCCGTGTCTCGTTCTCGGCCACAATGGCTGGTGCGTGTTGCAGGACACTTGTGGATGGCGGCAGGCTGTCAAAGATTGGCGTAGTGCTGAGGATGGATGTGCGACGAGCAGGGTGTGCAGTGGGTGGAATGATGGAGAAGAAGGACGGGAATGGCGTTGTGAAGGACGGCGTGAATGAGCGCGTGTTGCCCATGTCGGGATAGTGGCGGCTTGACTCGGCATCGCCGCTCTCGTCCCTGTCACTGTCAGAGTCTTCCTGGTCATCCGCTTGGTCTGCCGCATTGCCGTCATGCGCGTCTGTGCTGGCCTCAGCAAACGTGTCTGGCTCATCCTCGCGATCCTCGACATGCCAGTTTGATGTTGACTGAACAGGGCCATGCCGTCCAGCTTGCCGAGCAGATCGACGTGCATGCTCGCGTCGCAGAGCAGCAATCCGTGCATCTCGCCGCCTTGCAACATCTGCAACAACTGCGTCGCTGTCAAACCCGAGCCGAGCGTCCCAGTGCTCAGACTCGACTGGCAGATCCTGGCCTTCAAGCGGCCGAAGAGGCTCAAACAGCTTGACCGTGTCGTCAATGCCAGAGACTGCAATGACAGGCAGTGTCGGGTGTTGTGCGATTACGTTGACGACGTCCGAGTCGCCATGCAGGAGCTGCACAATCCTGCCAGTCTTCTTGTTCCAGATGTATGCCGATCCGTCATCCGACCCAGACGCCACATACGAGTCATTGCCGCCAACAAAGAACACATCCTTGACCGTCTGGTTGCGCATGCAGTCAGTCGAGAGATCAGAACTCAGTGCTGCATACATTGCAAGTTGGAGACACAAGACTCGCCTGCACATTGCAGTGTCCACGAAACACGGCTTTGGCATCATGCACGGGAGCGTCCATGAACAAATGATCCGTGTCGGCATGATCCCCGTGCTCGGTGCTGTCGTGCTTTGAGGAGGGCTGTTCCTCGCCATCGTCATCGTCATCGCTGACACGACCCTCGCCATCCTCGTCATGCTCCTCCAACCGGCGATGTTTGGATGGGCTCTCGGTGCGCTGCATTGCATTGCTGGCATGCGACACAGTCCCACGACCACGACCCTTGCGATCACTCGAGGCAGCTGACGTGTACTGCGACTGAAATGACCGACGACGCTTGCCGCTGCCATCACTGGCATCGTCACCGCGCCGCACAAACTCTGGCCCATCCTCGCCGCTCGTGCCAAACAGGTACACGTACGAGTTGGACCAGCTGCCAGCCAGCTCCGTCCCATCGCGACTGAAGGCCAGACCCGTGACATGGCCCGTGTCGGTGACGCTCGGATCGCTGGGTCTGAACCGTGCAACAGCCCTGGTCACGAAGCGCCGATCAAACAGCACAGCGTCTGGATGATCGCCCGCAACAGCAATGTGAGCAGGAAACGCCTGGCTCATGGTGACGCAGTTGAGCGACTGTCCAAACCGGATAAACGGCGTGCATGATCCGTCGCGAGTGCAGTCATGCCGCTGACGCAGGTCGTATTGATGCACGGTGCCGTCTTCGGAGCATGCCAATAGCAGATGCGGGTTGCCTGGCTCAAGTGCGAGTCGTTTGGCACGATCGGTGAAGCAGGTGAATGTTGAGCGGGGCTTGGGGCTGGCAGATCCGAGAGACCAGTGCACGTCAAAGATGCGGACACGGCCATCACCTGCTGCTGAAGCGATGACCGAGTTGGCGGTCGACGGCATGAACATGGCCGAGAAGATGTTGGCGCTGTGGCCGGTGGGGAACCTGGACACGAGCCTGGACGGGCAGCCGGTGGTCTGTGGCGGGAGAGTGCTGTCGCGGGCTGCTCGACGCAAGGGTCTTGACGGTGACGCACCATGGGGCGAGTGTGTCGATGGCGGCGGGTTGAAGGCGGGGTTGCTGCCGCCAGGGACGTAGCGCCAGATGGCGAGGTGCAGGTCGTCCGAGCCAGTCAGCAGCAGGTTGCCGTCCTCGGACCAGGCGAGCGAGTTGACGCAGCCGGTGTGGGCAGGCAGCACCTGCGAGAGCGTCATGGCGGCGAGCATGGCCCGCGAGTCGGCCACAGCCCGCTGGAAGACTGCAGGCACAGACGACGATGGAGGAGCCGCCTGGCGAGCAGCAAGCAGGGCGTGGATGCTGCTGCGTGTGGTTGCTTTCTGCGCAGGCGTGCTGCCGAGTGTGCTCATGCTGCTGCGGCTGCTTGTGTTGCTGTTGTTGTTGGTTGTTGTCGCTGTGATCTTGGCAAGATCAGTCGCGTTGGCTGCAGCAGGCACGCGTGCGAGTGCACCGCGGTCGTTGTGGCACGGCTGGCAAACGGAGCAGCAGACAGCAGACTGAGCAGCCACGGGAAGCACCTGCCGCACATCCACATGCAGCCGCGTGTGTGCCATGAACCGCCCGCACTCGGCCCATTCATCGCCATCTGCTCCTGCGTCGTCAGCCAGATATGCAGGCGCTGTCCTATCCACCACAAGCAGCACGCCGTGGAATGCCTGTCACACAAGCCCAGCCATCACGAGCACATTGCCGCTCTGCAGTAGCAGTCCCACAGGCACCTCATCGCTCATCTCGCGTCCAAACAGCAGCACACAGCCCAGCCCCACAGAGACACTGACGAGCAGGCTGTCCATGTCGATCTCGCTGCGGTCCTGGTGCGCCATGAGAGTGTCGCCAGGATGGCACGTCCACACCAGCCATGGCATTGGCTCGCAGACAACAAATCTCGCAGGATCCCTTCTGCTCTGCAGCGCGCTGCATGTGTGACCAGAGAGCACACTCGAGTTGGCAGCCAGACAGCGAGCGAGCTGTGCAGCGCAACGGGACAGAGAGAGGGGCGATGCAAAACAAGAGGCAGCCAGCAGCGGCATCCATATGAGGCATGTTTTAGGTGATGCCAAAGTTCATTCCAAGAAGATTCCCAGTCCCCAAGACACTAGATGCCATACCCTTTCGAGCTTTAGGCCGTGCGTAGATCCCTCAGTTATGTCATCCCCCTGGTCCGACACGTCCATGGTGATGTATCCATAAAGTTCGCTGGAACACACCATGGGCCGCCTGAAGAAATGCGCACATTTGCGAGGCGAGTGGACGCACGTCTCCAGGTGCATTGACTTGTTGCTGGTCACCACAGAGCCAAGACTCTGTAATGTCCGCAACACCGGATAGAACTCCTCCGCCGAGGAGCGTTATGTACACTTGGTCGATTCTTGTAGATACTCGGATGGTCCTAAACGTAGCCAGAAGATCGTCGTCGAAGCCGAGCGCGGCGAGAGCGGCGGGATCGTTGGATTCGGGGAGTTTGTGTTCGATGGCTTCCGAGATCTGGGCAATGAATGGGGCGAGATTGGCGTCGTCGCGTTGGATGGCGAGGCCGGTGCAGCTGACAACAAAGTGAGCCCACTCGTGGGTGCCGTTCAGGCTCTGGTTGCAGAGGATGCAGCAGCCGTCGGTGAAGGGGTGGTTGGCGGCGAGGAGGTTGAGGCGGAGGGCGAACTTGAGCGTCCACAGGCCGTCGATCCGGGCGAGCAGCAGGGTGCGGACGCCATCGGCAAGGTCGTAGCCGAAGCAAGGGGAGTTGGCGAAGCTGATGTCTGTGAACTGGCGGGCGAAGAAGGCGGTGGCGAGATCGGACTTGGGGGAAAGCAGGCTGGTACGGGCAATACGGAGCTTGGTGCGGTCCATATGAGGCATGCGCTGGCTGGCCACAAGGAGCAAAAAAAGGGCAAAAATGACGAGCGGAGTGGTGCATGCGGTGGGGTTCGAACCCACGCAGGCTTTCGCCTATAACGTCTTAAGCGTCACGCCTTAGACCACTCGGCCACACATGCACAAAACCTCCAGTCGAAATTCCCGCACATTGTCTGTTTGAACGCTACCTCTGCAAACTGCCTCAGGGTGAGACACGTGAGACATGAGACATCTGCGACGAGCAGCACAGCTGGTGGTGGTTGTGCAGGAGCTGCCCAAAGCTGCGAGGCAAAGAGGGACGTGGGACAGAGGCTGTATTCGAGTAGACATGCATCTCAGGCGACTTCGACCTCCACGTCCATGTCCTCTTCGCCTGCCTTGGACTGCGGCTGTCCCTTGCCACGCACTGCACCTGCCGACCCTGTCCGTCCAGCGGCCGGGGTGTCGTGGTCATGGTCGTGGCCGTGGCCCTTGTCGTCGTAGCCGTGCTCGCCGTCGTGCAGCGTCGGCCGCTCCATCTGACCGCCTGCACCGCGGCGCTCGTCCGGGAACCGATCCTCTGCCTTGTCGGCCTGTAAGAGGGAGGGAAGGGGGGATGCACAAGCGTGAGAAGGCGGCGCGAATGCACACAGAGCCCCACTGCGCGTCGCTTACCGCAGCCTGCTCGGATTCCAGAAACGTGGCAATGGGCGGCGGGATGGCGCTCATGTGCACGCTCGGCGCGGCATCCAGATACCGCAGCGTCTCGGCAATGCTCTGGCGGAGGCCATCCAGATACGCAAGCGAGTTTGCATTCTCCGAGTGGTTGTCGATGATGGGCGGGTGCAGCTTAAAGTCGGGGCCGTAGTGGGACAGGTACTCGTTGTACGGCAGATCGTTCGAGAGGGCCGTGTCAGTGAGCACCGCCGTCTCGTACGTCCAGCAGCGCGCGACGTTGCGGATCGTGTAGCCGCCGCCACCTAGCACGAGCATGGGCACGCGGAAGCTCTTCATGAACCGCACGCACTCGCCGTGGCCCTTGATGGACAGATTGAAGCAGCCCAGCCGGTCGCTGGCGAGCGAGTCGGCGCCGCACTGCAGGATGATGACCGATGGCCGGAATGTCTCCATGACGTTGGTCATGACATGCTTGAAGATGTACGCGTAGGATGCGTCGTCAATGAATTCGTGCAGAGGCACGTTGATGGAATAGTGCTTTCCATCGCGAGCACCAGTCTCTTCTTTGCTACCTGTGCCTGGGAAGAACTGGCCGTCATATCTGTGGAACGAGACGGTCATGACGCGGTTGGACTAGTCGTCATGGAGCCGTCATTGCCATGTGTCAGCGCGGAGGAGATGGACAGGGCAGAGCATGCCAGAGAAGACACAACGCGGTGCACGCGGGGTCAGCATCACTGAATGGCAACACACGACAATCAGACAGCCGCGCGGTCGTACGTGGTAAAAGGCTTCTTGGACACCATCGCCGTGATGCACGTCAATGTCAATGTACAGAACACGCGGATGGTACCGCAGCAGCTCGAGGATCGCCAGCACAATATCGTTGACGTAGCAGAACCCAGACGCCTCAAACTTTTTGGCGTGATGGAGGCCGCCGCTCCAGTTGATGGCAATGTCTGCATCGCCCGAGTTGAGTTTGCGGGCACCCTCGATGGATGCACCGGACGTGATGCGGCAAAAGTCGTAGAGGCCGTCAAAGACCGGGCAGTCTTCGACACCAATGTTGAAGCGCGACAGGAACTTTGTAAAGTTGTGGATGTTCTCTGGCGTGACTCTGTTGCATGGCACAGCAGGTCAGATCGGCCACGGCAGTGGCAGTAGCGTCCAGAGGGCAGCTGCGGGCGAGACAGCAGAGTGCGTACCGCTTGATGAACTCGATGTAGTCCTCCGAGTGGAATTCGGCCATGTCTTCGTCCGTCGCACGTCGCGGCGAGTACACCTGCATCTTCTTATGGAGGTTGTATCCGATGACCAAGTTGTGGGTGAGCGCCAGACGAGCCGGCTTCATGGGGTGGCCGTCACTGGCAGCGGTGCCATGCAGCGTGTGAGCCGGAGAGCAAAGAGCCCGGTGAGCGGATGGATGCACGGAGCGGAGATGCAGGCATGGACACACCCGTAGTGAAAGTTGCCGACTTCGTTGCAGTGCAGGTAGGCGATGCGCTCCTTGCTGTGCGGGCCGACATGGGCAGCGTTCGCGGCCGACGCCGACACGGGCGCCGAGGACGACGAGAATGTGGACGAGCCAAGGAGCAGCGACGAGCCCGACGATGCCTGGTGCGGCAGCGGAGGCGCCCAGTTCTGGACGACCGAGTCTGGCTTGTGGTCGGGCATTGGCGGCGGCAGCAGTAGCAGCGGCCTCGAAGCGAGATTTGCGCTTTGTGGGTAACCAGGTTTATTATGGATCGCCTGCTAGTGCCTTCCAGTGCCTGTCAGTCTGTCTACCTGCCGGTCTGCGTGCCTTCCAGTGCCTGTCTGCCCACTGGTGCCTGTCTGCGAGAGGAGAGTGGCAGATGTGCGATCCATGGTGCCAAGCGACGGCTGTTCGATGCGACGATGCTGTTCAGCGATGCTATGCGCCGATGCTATGCGGCGTGCGGGAACGAGGCACGGCGGGCGGCGGCCATGCAGACGGCGACGGCCAGGAACGACAGCAGCTTGAACACGGCCTCGTTGGTGATGGTCTTCTCCTCGGCCTCGGACCGGGAGTCCTGGAAGATGCGGCGGAAGTTGGGAAACACGCTCATGGCGGTCGGCTCGCTCTGGCGTGGGCCACTTGAGTTTGTCTGGTTGTTGGCAATCTCGTTGAGGACGTGAGGCCACAGGCAGCACCCAGCGACCGACCGACAGACAGACGGACCGACAGAAGGACGGACGGAGAGCCATGGCAACCACACGACGACGGAGGCAGGCGCTGGAAGAGGAGGACGCCAACCAGGTCAAGTTTGGCACAGGCAAGTGCCGGCCAGTTGGCTGTCTCACCACAACTGGGCATGCCAGCCAAGACGACGCAGACAACGACGACGCCGATGACGCCGACGACGACGCTGACGACACAACTTGAACGGCATCGCCCACAGAGTTCCAGGATGTCCAGTGCCTGCTCATCTCAGAGGTGCGAGTGCTGCTCGAAGTCGCCAAGGACCGCAAGCGCAAAGAGTCGGGCGACGGCAGCATCTCCGAGTGAGTCCGATGCCCCCGCCTGCTGGAGACGAGGGGCAGACCTGGCACAGACTGACGCTTCAACTCGTGTGGCGGGGTGTGGGCGACGGCAGCGTCATGCAAAAGACGATTGACTACTGCCAGCAGTTTTCTCGGTTCACCAACAAGCAGACGGTCAAGGAGATCCGATCGTGAGTCTCTTTGTGTCTGGACTCGACTGGTTCGACTGGCTCGACTGACTGGACTGACTGACTGGCCGATCGATCTGCCTGTCCAGGTTGTTCCCCGACGAGCAGTTCCACCAGTTTGAGATGGCGCAGCTCGCCAACCTGTGCTGCGAGACTGCCGAAGAAGCCAAGATCCTTATTCCAAGGTGCGTGTTGGCGTCGCGCCAACCAGCCCGGCGATCGCGTGTCCGTGTTGGTGTGTTGTTACTGCTGTTGGCGTGTTGTTGATGGCTGACATGCGCGCTGTGGTGGGCAGTCTGGCGCGCGAGGTCCGGACGGATGACGAGCTGCAGAACCTCCTCAACGATCTGCAGAACCTGCGCAAGTACCAGGGCTGATGGCGGCGTGTGGTGTCGGGATCGGAACCGTTTTTGGCCGCTGGCTGCAGTGTGTGGCGGTTTTACTGCTCGTCGGCCGACTACGAGACTGTTTGTTGCTGTCCTTGCGCGTCTGAAATGGCTCTAATTGTTGGCTCGTGGGCTGGCCGTTGGACGGGCAGATGGATCCGGATCGATGAATGGATGGATGGATGGAAGGATGGTCGACGCATTGGCTGTCCGAGGAAGCCGGGAGAGCAATAAAGAGACGCGCAGCCATGTGCGTCATTTCCTGTCGCGGGTGGGATAAATACCAAACATGGCTTTATTGGCTGGATCGCCGGATGTGCTGTTCCTTGCCGTGATCCCTTACTTGGCAAAGAAGGGTGCAGGCGTGCCGTTGTTCCGGCTCGATCGTGCAGACGACATGGCCGTGACAGCTGTCCAGCCAAGCACAGTGTTGGTTATGACGTTCATCGCCCCCCGAGCATCAGCTGAACAAGCGACACGGGCGTGGCAAAAACCCTACCAGAAATGCGCTTGGTCTTGGCGCGGAACAGCTGGCTCTCCTTGAACGCCAGAACAGCAGGGTCGATCTTGCCGCCCGGACCGCCCGTCGCCTTTTTGTTGAGCGGCACCACAAGCATCTTTTTTCTACACCACACGTGTCGTCAGCAACGATCGTGTGCGTTGTGCCAAGCCCAGCAATGCCGACCGCATCAGACAGAGAAACGCACCCAACGCGCACACCGCCCTCGGGTCCAAACGCAGACTTTTTCTTGGCCTTGCTCGCCTCGGACTTTGCACGCAGATGCACGTTCTTGACCTGCGCCTTTGCCTTGGCCTCCTTGAGCCGATCAGCCTCTTCCTTGCTGCCATCCCCACACACACACGCCGCAGTATCAAACACGAGCAAACGAGTAAGTCCCGAGCAAGCGCAGCCGCCACAATCAGTGCAGACAGATGGAGAGACAACGTACGCCTTGGACGCAGCCTCGAGGACCTCGACAGGCATGAGACGCGCCTTCTCGGCGATCTTGGCGCGGCGTTCCTGCTGCTGCTGCTTGCCAGCCTCGTCACGTTTCCGTCTCTTTTCCTTGAGCGACTCCCGCTCACTGGTAGGTGGTGGTCGTGGGTGGTGGTCGTGGGCATCCCATACCGCATGCGTGTCAGCCAGCTAATAAGGAGATCGGCCACATGGTATCGACACGATCCGTCTTACCGCTTCTCGCGGTCGGCGCGGGCACGCTGAGACTCGATCGCCACCGCCTTGGTATCACGGGTCGAGATGGCTTCAGGCGCAGCCTCGTCGTCCTCGTCCTCATCGTCGTCCTCATCCTCTTCTTCTTCGTTGTCTTGTGCAGCACCAGTTGCATCTGCCATGCCAGCATCCTCGTCCTCATCCTCGTCCTCCTCATCGTCGTCGTCAAACTTGCGGTGCTTGAGGTACTTTTTGGCCACCTTGGGCTCCGGTGCCGTCTCTTGTTCTGTGGCAGCGTCGTTGGCATCTGCAGCGTCGGCTGTGTCGGCTGGGACCGTCTCGGGGACGGGCGACGTCGCCTTGGCCGTCTTGGCCGTCTTGGCCGCCTTGCCAGCAGCAGACTTTTTGGACGCCTTGGCTGCAATGGTCGGTGCTGCCGTTGCAACGGCCGTCGATGCCTGAGCAGCCGCCTCTGCAGCCGCCTTGGTGCTGCTTCTTGTTTTCCGCGCCATTGTGTGGGTGCCTGTCTGCCTGTCGTGCATGGATCATCGTCAGTCTTCTGTCTGTCTGTCCGCCTGTCTGTCTGTCTGTCGGCCAGAGGCGGGGCAGCAAGCACGACCTTGCGTTGTTTGAACGGCCAAGGCAAGCTCGCCAACAAAAAAAAACGCAATAATTCATTCGAGATTCGCATCTGGCGGTCACGGTAACATGCGCAGGTCGTGGTCATACACGTGTACAGATTCGTTTGCCCAGTACGACTTTACAGACATGATGGCATCTGGCATGGGCAGTGGCGGTGGCGGCTGAGACGACAGCGGCGTCGGAGGCAGATACTCCATGGTCTGCATGAGACCGCCCGCCAAGTACACGGCCGATGTGGCAATGGTTGCTGGGTGGTGGCCGGCCATGGAGGTCGATGCATAGAGCAATGTGGGCGGGTGTTGCACAGACATGGACATCGATGCCGTATTATGGCTGTTGTGATTGTGGCTGTTTTGGTTGTTGTATGAGTGCTGATGCTGACTTTGATACAAGTGTTGCTGTTGGGGGTAGCTCGTATGGTACATGTTGCTGCTGCTACTGCTGCTGCTGATGTTGGGGGCCACGGCCGGTGCACAGATAATGTCGTCCATACTGGCGTCCACATCATCACTGCCCATGATGCCCTCGTGGTAGCTTTGGACATGGCCGCCAGTCTGCGCATGATGAGACGGCGAATGGGGTGCCGACTGGGTCCAGTAGGGTGGAGATGCGAGCGCGCCAAGAGCGAGTCGTTTGGATGGCCGAGCCAAAGTCGGCGATCCTCTGCCGAACATCATGGATGAAGCGAGTTGATGCCCGTTTGGCATGGAGATGCCAGCCTTGGACGCCGACGTCAATGAGAGGGGCGGCATGTGCGATGCTGCAAGTGTGGTGCCGAGCGCAGCGATTGCCACAGCCGGGCCAAGGGCAGGCGACTGCACGCGGGGCGACTCGATGGCTCGGAGATTGCGTTTGCGGTTGTCCATGCGAAACTGGGCAACGTCCTGGTGGGTGAGCGTGTCGGCTAAAGAACAATGCAGGATGTTCATGTCAGTGTGTTGGCAGGTGGATGGCATGCCAACGTCGGCACAGACGCAGCAGCGATAGCAGCGATGGCAGCAATGGTAGCCGGAGCAGCACCAACTGATCAGAGCAGCGGTGCCACCGTATGCACCAGGCTGGTCATCGTTGCTGCGTCTGTGCACACGGGGCAGCACGAGGGGAGCGAGCACAGCCCGACACGGCAAGCGACGCACCTTGCGCTTCCCACACGGACAGCAAGCTGTCGAGGTCGAGCGGCGGCCGCACGGGCGACGATGCCGTGCAAAAGTCGTAGTCGTCGCTCGAGTCGGCTGCTGCCCTTGCTGCTGCTGCTGTGTGCGACATGCGTCTGTTTGTGCTGGCTTCTGTACACTGGGGGCAAGTGCGAGTCGGCAAACAAGAGGGGCTCGAGCCGTTGAAGGGACATTCATCCATGGCGGCCTTGCTTCAATCGGACGACGCGCCACACAACCGGGCGAGTCACAGAGCGCGCCACAATCCTGTGGCCCAGCTGTCCATGGGCAGCAATCGTAGCAAGGCAGCGTTCATTTGCTGATGCAATCGCAGACAGGCTGCAGACACAGGGGGGCAACAAGACGAACAGAGCAAGCAAGCAAGCAAATGGAAGGCTGGATGGATGGATGGTTGAATCGATGGATGGTTGAATGGATGGATGGATGGATCAGGCGGCAGGAATGCGGTCGATTGCGCTGCGTGCAATCTGCCACGCCGCTAGCGCCTTGCGGTGGTACTCGCGCTGCGCGAGCGAGTATCCCACGAGCATGTCTCGCAGGTCGGCAATCTTTTGTCGCTGGAACCGGTCGAGGTCGCGCTGGATCTCGGCATTGGCCGCAAGCAGCTCTTGCCGGGTCGTCTCGCGCTGGTCCTCGAGCGTCACAATCGCTTCTTTGGTCTTGGAGATGTTGTTGCGGCGCGTGAGCTCGGGGTCGTTGTCCATGAGCGAGTTGAGCGTCGCAAAGATTCCAACGGGCCTCGAGGCTGGGATCGGCGGGTTGGCATATGGCAGTTTGGCGCTGGCGGATGGATAGGCCTGGCCCTGTGGGGGCTGCGTGGATGGTGGAGATGTCGCACCTGGTGGCGAGTTGATCCCCTGCCCAAACGCCTCGCCCGCTGCCCCGCTGCCGCCTATTCCAGTACCGTCAGATCCAGCCAATGCGCCGCTGCTTGCGGCGGCTCCAGTGCCTGCATAAGCGTACGGCTGGCTGGCACTAGGAATGCCCTCCGAGTTGAGCGCTGCCGCCAGCCGCTGCGACTCATGCTCGGTCTGCTCAAGCTTCTGCAGCAGTGCCTGCTTCTGGATCAGCGTTTCGGAGATGGCTTCAAACTCGGCATGTTTCTTGTGGCGCCATCGCAGCAGCTTGTCAATCGCCTTGCCAAACTGCGCATACTCGTGCAGCGACTCGCCAAAGCGCTCCTCGAGCTGTGCGTGCAGCGTGTTGGTCGCTGTCACTGTCGAGTCGATCGCCTGTCCCGTCTGCTCGATGGCCTCGGAGAGCGTCGTTTCGGTGAGCGACCAGCCGTTGTAGCTGCCGCCCAGATCCGTGTATGTTGATGCCATTTCCGAGTAGTGGCTCGCAATGCGCTTGTAGATGCGTTCAATGTAGAGCATCTGCGCCATGAACCGCGCAGTATAGTCCTCGGCAGCAATAAAGTGGGCATCTGTCAGGCCACGTCATGGTCACGGCCATTAGCATCGGCATCCTACATGCCCCATCTGCAATGCACTGGCGCCGCCCATCACACCCACCTGGCTTCTTGAGCACGCTCTTGTCGCTGACCTTGACAATCGTGTCGCTGCGCTTGAGCAAGTGCGACAGGCCAGACGAGCTCAGGATCTCGCTCCACGGCGCATCGCCCTTGACAAAGCGATGAAAGATGTGTGCCGACCTCAGCACCGGGTGCGCAGCGACACGGTTCAAAAACGTCTGCAGCATGCGCTTGCGGTGCAGAATGATGCGTGGATCTTCCTTGGCCTTGCCGGGCTTGGCGGCATAGGCAGCGACCGAGTGTTTTTCGGGAATGGGCGGCACAACGACCGTCGGATACGCCTTGGTCAGCAGCTTGCGCAGAGCCTCAAACTCCGAGTACCGGTGCTTGGCTTCGAGCTCGACGGCCTGCTGCGGGAGATCGGTGCGGATCGCATACGCAATGTACGTGCTGCCGGACATGTCGTGCGCCTTGGTGGCATCGGCGATGGTGATGGCCGGCTTGGCCTGGTCGCGCATGTCAATGTCTGCGCGGATCGGCGGCACAAACGCATGGCTCGAGACGCTCGCAAAGACTTTGTCGAGCTCGCAGCAGAAGTTGGTCTGTTGGAGGGCGGGCAGGCGGTCGGGCAGGCGGTCGTGTCAGCCAAGCAGCCGAGGTTGCACAGCGCGAGCAAGTGGAAAGCATGCGAGCGTGTCTGCATCCGCCAGGGTTGAGCAGCTGTGCAGCTGGGCGGCAGGCAGGCATACGCAGAGCCATGCACACACACACACACATACACACACACAGCGGGCAGCAGGCAGCAGGCAGCAGGCAGGCACACAGCACGTACCTTTTCGCGGGGCGGGCGGGAGGCCAGCTGCTGCTCGGCGTCAGGATAGCTGCCTAACGAGAACACGGCCGACGTGACCGTCGACTCGTGCTGCGGCTGTCCAAGGGCCGGTGCGTGTGCCTGCCCCTGCGCCTGCGCCTGCCCCTGCGCTGGAGGCTGTCCAGGGTGCAGTCCAGGCTGCTGGCCGTGGCCTGCAAGCCCAAACATGCCTACGCCGCTGCCACCGCTGCCACCGCCCGCGGCCGTCGCGCCGAGCTGGCCATGGCCGCCGGAAGCCAGCGGGTGGTCGTCCACATCGCTGCTGCTTGAGCTGGACCCGCCGCCGCCTGCCCCCGAGGCGTAGCTGCTGGAGCCCCACGGGTCGCCGCCGTGCTCGTGGTCGTGGGCGCCTGCGC
This sequence comes from Entophlyctis helioformis, assembly GCA_025526915.1. Lineage (NCBI taxonomy): Eukaryota > Fungi > Chytridiomycota > Chytridiomycetes > Chytridiales > Chytriomycetaceae > Entophlyctis > Entophlyctis helioformis. The sequence continues at coordinate 52,565 of JAHLKH010000101.1, read as the reverse complement.
CTGTTCCTGTTCCTGCTGCTGCGTCGTGGCTGCTGTGGCCGCCACCATAGGCGGATGCCGACAGGGGATCCATCGTGCGAGTTCAAGGCGAAGATCTGCCGGTGGCACTGTGGATCGTCACTGGCACATCTGTCTCACGTCTGTCTCACGTCCCTCTTTGCCTCGCAGTCTTGGGCTGCTCTTGCACAACCACCACCAGCTGTGCTGCTCGTTGCAGATGTCTCATGTCTCACGTGTCTCACGCTGAGGCTGTTTTCAGAGGTAGCGTTCAAACAGACAATGTGCGGGAATTTCGACTGGAGGTTTTGCGCATGTGTGGCCGAGTGGTCTAAGGCGTGACGCTTAAGACGTTATAGGCGAAAGCCTGCGTGGGTTCGAACCCCACCGCATGCACCACTCCGCTCGACATTTTTGCTCCTTTTTGCTTCTTGTGGCCAGCCAGCGCATGCCTCGAGTGGAGGCCCCCGCCGCTTCTGCTCCTGCCCCTGCTGCCCCTGCTGCCCCTGCTGCCCCTGCTGCCCCTGCTCCTGCTGCCGCTGACTCGGATGATGATGTGCACTCGCTCGACGAGATGTACAACACGCCGTGCGCTGACATGACTGTCGACCCACAGTCATGTTAAGTAGCGACCTTGATAACCTGTCCGACGTGCTGAGTGAGGGACCGGCCTCTCAGCACTCGGCTCTACCCAGCCCCATAGACGCCGCCAACCTGCCCCCTACGCCGATCTTCCCCGACCCGTCCCCATCGCCCTCCCCTCCTCCTCACCACCCTCCCCACCAACCGCACTACCTCCCGCCGCAACACCAGCCGCAACACCAGCCGCACCACCCCAACACATCAACCGCCTCCCCTCGACGCTCCCGAGTACGCCATCATCGTCAGCAACTGCTCGCCCATGACCGTCGCCAACTTCCACGCCATCCTTGCCCAGATCCTCCCCGAGCGTCTGCGCACTGGAAACGCCATCCAAGTCAAGTTCCACTGCAAGCCATTCCGCAGCATCTACCGCGTACGCCCCGTCCTCCACCTCGATGAGATCTTCAAGTACATGCGGCAAGCCTCTTCCCGCATGCGCTGGTCGTTTCCGTCGTGTGCACCTTGCTGTTCCTCCTCGCGCTGCCCCTGCTGCTGCTGCGGTTGGTGCCGCGATGCCTGCCGCTGGCGCGTCCCGCCTGATCTTCTCTTGGAACATCAATGGTGGCCTTGGGAAGAGGCCTGAGCTGCGTTCCATCCTCCGCTCTGTCAACCCCATGATCTTTGCTCTACAGGAAACCAACTTTGTGACGGGCGCGTTTCCCTTCACGGTCCCTGGTTACCACGTGCTGCACCACCCCGCCACCGGCCCCAACATCCGCGGCCTCGCGCTCGGCTTCCCCTCGCATCTGGCTGCTTCGGAAGTCAGAGGCGTCCCCGGATCGCTCATCCTTGCTCGTGCCCCCAACCTGACACCTGGCTGTGTCTGGCTCGTCGGCTCGGTCTACGTCGGTCACTCTGAGCGTCCCGCCACGTTCAACGCCATCCGCGATGCCCTCAATCACGCCATGCAGCACGACCGCCCAGTCATCATCGGTGGTGACTGGAACACGACCAAGCAGATGCTCCGTCGCCGCATCGCAGGCTGGGGCCTGGGCTGCGCGTCATGCAGTTCTCTGGCAGCCCTGCCACGCGCCATGGCTTCAGACAAGGCGCCAGATGGTCCTCCATTGATCACTTTGTGGTTAACGATGCTGCCCTTGCCCTGCTCTGCAGCACCCGTGTGGACAGGAACCACGACTGCTCCGACCACTGGCCGATCCGCACCCGCCTCCGTGCTGCTCCTCTGCCGTTCCGAGGCGCCCGCCCGCATCCACCCAGCTCTCTGCAAGGCGCGCGAGGTTGCCATCGCGACGCACAACTACTGGCAGCCCCTGGCGGATCTGCCCGAGGACACCGACATCAACACGCTCACCAACGCCTTTGTCGAGACGGCCCAGAGAGTCGCCGACGACACTCAGGTCCGCCAGCCAGCTAACGCACCTGCCTTCCACCGCAAGCTCAGGCCGGCCACCGTCCGAGCCCTGCAAGCTCGCCATGTCGCCTACAACACCTGGCGTGCGCTCGCCGAGGATCGCCACGCTGACCCTGCGGCCGTCGCCACGGCACTCGACGCCTTTCGCGATGCCAAGCGGGCAGCCAGGACGCTCTCCAGGCAGGACGACACTGCTGCCTGGCGCAAGCACACGGCTAACCTCTCCGAGATGTTTGCCGACTCTCGCGTGGGGGCGGCCTGGGCCAGGATCCGCTTCATGGCCAAGGGCGGCGCTCGCTCGTCTGCCATCACGTCGCCCATCCGCCGGTCAGGCACCGATCTGATCAGCTACGAGCCTGACGACATCTGCGCTGTGTGGCATGACCACTACAGAGACCTTGCCAGCGCTGCCCAATCCAACAGCCTCAACCGCGACCACTGGGAGCGGCTGGGTGCGACCCTGCAGCCTCCGTCCCGCGTGGTCAGACGCCACGCCGAGGAGGCTGATGCCCCGCTCGACTGGGACGAGATCAGCGCGACTCTGCGCAAGATGCAGGCCCGCAAGGCGCCAGGCGACGACAGCCTGCCAGCAGCGTTCTTCAAGACCATGCTGTACGAGCCGCCTCGGCAGCAGCAGCAGCAGCAGCAGCAGCAGCAGCAGCAGCAGCAACAGCAGCCGCCCCAGCCTCTCCCGACTCTCCAAGAGTACCTGCAGCAGCCACCACCACCAGCTGACCCTCCCCCCAATCCTGCTGCCGCCGCCTTGCTCCGTGTGTGCAATGCCATCTTCCTGCAGGCAAAGATCCCCGACCGCTGGACCTCGTCCACCATCGTCTCCATTCCCAAGAAGGGCGACCCACTCGACCCCAATGACCACCGCGGCATCTCGCTGATCAACACGGCCTCAAGATCGTGTCCAAGATCGTCGCTGCTCGCCTCAACGATCTCGTCGAAGCCAACGACCTGCTGGTGCACGAACAAGCAGGTTTCCGCCGCCGCGAGGAGTGCCCCGCTCAGATCTGTGCGCTCATCGACATCATCCAGCGTCGCCGTGCAGTGGGCCTGCCCACCTATGCTGCCTTTGTTGACCTGCGCAAGGCGTTTGACACTGTGCCCTTCGAGGCCCTGCTCTGGAAGCTGGAACGGCTGCAGATCCCTCCGCGCATGCTTGCTTACCTGCGTGCTCTCTACACCAACCCCACAGCCCGTGCTCGCGCGGGCGCGTCGCTCTCAGAGTCCTTCCCGGTCGAGCGCGGCGTCCGCCAAGGCTGCCCTCTCAGCCCGATCCTGTTCAACCTCTTCATCAACGACATCCTCGACGGCGTCCCCGAGATCCACATCCCAGGCGTCGACCAAGCTGGCAACGGCCGAAACAAGATGATCCGCGGCTTGCTCTTTGCAGACGACCTTGTCCTGCTGTGCGAGTCGCCCGCTGCTCTCACCGCTGCCCTCACCTTGGTCGTCGACTGGGCCAAGAGATGGGAGATGTCCTTTGGCGTGTCCAAGTGCGCCATCCTCCGCTTTGCCTTTGATGATGATCGCCCTGATGACCCTCTTGACCCCGATGACCCTCCCGACCCCGATGCCCCTCGCCCTCGCCCTCCCCGTGCCCGTGCCGTGGCCGTCCCCTCCCTGCCCATCCTGCCCCTCCAGCCCCGCTCTTCACCATTGACGGCATCCAGGTGCCGATCAAGCACGAGTACGTCTACCTCGGCGTCACCATCGACGACAAGCTCACGTTCAAGCCGTGGATCAACGCCAAGGCCAAGTCGCTCCGCAACGCGGTCGCCTCGCTGCACCCGGTCATCACCAACACCAAGCTGCCCATCCACGTCCGGCTGCGTGTCTTCAAGGCATCGGCCCTCGGCGTCGCCGGCTACGGCCTCGAGGCTGTCGGCTCCAAGCGCACGCTCCTCAACCCGCTGCAAACCATCATCAACAACGGCGTCCGTCTGATCTGCAAGGCTCCTCGCTCGGTTCCCGTCGCCCCGCTGCTCATCGAAACAAGCGTCTTCAGTGTCGATGCCCGCGCCGTCGATGCTCGTCTCCGTCTGTCCCGCAAGGCCCGCTCGCTCCGCACCCCGCTCGCCCTCCTCTCCCAGCACCACAACACCGAATTCACCGCCCGTCGCCATTACTGGACTCGTGTTTCTCGCCTCCTGTTCAACCGTCTCCACCTCTCCGACTTTGCTCCTCCTGTTGCCCGTAACGACCCCCTCCCCACCTTCTCCATCCTCGACCGCACCAACCTCCGTATTGCCCGTACCAGTCTGCTCTCCCCCAAGTCCGATCTTGCCACCGCCTTCTTTGCCCGCCAGTTCACAGACATCAGCTTCGCCAACTCCCCTTGCTTCGGCTACGACCTTGCCGATGGCGTCCGCACTCTGCTGCTCGCCCGGATCGACGGCCTGTGGACGCTCAAGTTCGCCCTCCGCCTCAACCTCCTCGCCGCCAACCACCCCTTCACCGACGGCTGCTGCATCCTCTGCAACCAGAGCCTGAACGGCACCCACGAGTGGGCTCACTTTGTCGTCAGCTGCACCGGCCTCGCCATCCAACGCGACAACGCCAACCTCGCCCCATTCATTGCCCAGATCTCGGAAGCCATCGAACACAAACTCCCCGAATCCAACGATCCCGCCGCTCTCGCCGCTCTCGGCTATGACGACGATCTTCTGGCTACGTTTAGGACCATCCGAGTATCTACAAGAATCGACCAAGTGTACATAACGCTCCTCGGCGGAGGAGTTCTATCCGGTGTTGCGGACATCACAGAGTCTTGGCTCTGTGGTGACCGGCAACAAGTCAATGCACCTGGAGACGTGCGTCCACTCGCCTCGCGAATGTGCGCATTTCTTCAGGCGGCCCATGGTGTGTTCCAGCGTACTTTATGGATACATCACCGTGGACGTGTCGGACCAGGGGGATGACATAACTGAGGGATCTACGCACGGCCTAAAGCTCGAAAGGGTATGGCATCTAGTGTCTTGGGGACTGGGAATCTTCTTGGAATGAACTTTGGCATCACCTAAAAAAAACCTTCTCTTTTCTTGCCTCTCCCGGCGCTCTTGTGTCTTTGCCATTGCCGATGAGGCGTACAACATATCACAGGCTGTATTCAAGTATAGAAGGGACAAAAACAAACAGGATAATGCACAGCCGTGGTGGTCACTCGAACAGTTCAGGGAGAAGCCGCTCGGCGGCATCGAGCTGCATCCACACGTGGATCTCGAGGAACGCCTCATCGGCGTCAAACTCGGCGGCGGCGGACGTTGGGCGGCTTTGGCTGCCGTTGCCGCTGGTGTTGGTGGTGGTGATCCACGTGGATGGCGCCGTGACGCGGTAGAATAGCCTGCGGTTGTGCCAGGTGCCGGCCTCTAGATCGCTGGCGGTATTGGTAAAGGGCTTGTCGACCTTTCTGTCGACGACGCAGGCGGCCTTGCCAATGTCGCCCTTGAGCGTCCATTTGACCTGCACTGGCGCGATCGTCTGCAAGGGGACGAGGGGCGACGAGGTCGGGGATGAGGGTGAAGACGGTTGGTAGGAGTGGGGAGGCGCGGACACCGAGTGCAAAGGTGTTGTGGAGGACGTGGAGTCGTGGCCAGACGAGGATCGGTCGGCGCTGGCAGCGGGGTAAAGACGCGAGTCCTGGAGCGACGGCGGTGAGAAGTAGTCGTTGGGGCCGGGTCGGCTGAATGGCTTGGAGGGGGCGGGATCGCGAGCACCACTCTTGCGACGCATAAACTTTCTGCGGGTGAGTGTGGCGGCAGTGGCCGAGCCGTTGACCTCGTCAAGAAGAGCAAGGATCGACGACTGGGCCGAGTCACGCCGGTGCTTGAGGAACAGGCCAGCGATGAGCAGCACGACGAACAAGGCAAACGACACCATGGCGGTGCCGATGAACAGCCAGTCGACGAGGTTGGCATTTGCGATGGACGCGCCGGTTGTGTATACGGCTGTGCCGCCGAACATGAGACTGAGGGCGAGGCCCATGTACGACGCCTGCAGCACGCGGTCGGTGGACATGGTGGCGAACGGGCGGATGTTGCTGACGACCTGGTAGTTGAGGCGGACGAGCGTGGATCTGAAGCTCTTTTCCGAGACGATGGGCGAGCCGATGCGTGCGAGCAAGGGAGGGTAGGACTCGAGGAAGCGGCTTGTGGTGACGAGGTACGGCACGACAAAGACAAAGTGGGCTGTCTCGAGGGAGGCGGATGTCTTTGACGGAGGCGGTGGCGACAGTGGCGAGGTTGTGGTGGCTGTCGACGCGGGCAAGGCGTGCTGAGGGGCGATGAACGGCAGTGATTGGCGTTCGGTTTGTGCCTGGCGAAGCAGCTGCAGCTGCAGCAGCTGCTCCTTCAGGGCCTGCTGCTGTGCACCAAAGTTGAACTGTTTGAGTTGCTCCTGGTGCTGGATCTGCTTGTGGAGCGACGCATTTTGATGCGTCAAGTGGAGCAGCTGCTGATTGTTCATCTGATCGGCCGGCGGGGGCTGGTTGCGGAACTGCTGCTGCTGCTGCTGCTGCTGCTGGTAGGCAACGGGCTGGGAGTGATACAAGCGGTCGGGAGCAATCCACACGGGAGGGACTGCCCCTGCATTGCGATGTTGATGGTGCTGCTGCTGCTGCTGCTGGTCGACGTATCGCTTGGTCTGCTGCGAGAACAGTGGCGAGTACGGCTGCGAATTGGACGCTTTGTACAGATTGCCGCCAGTCTGCGCAGGCCGAGCGGCGAAGACGGGTGCGGCTGCATTGCTGGATGTTGTCGAGGTCATGGTGGTGGTGGTGCACACGAGCTCTTGAGACGGGATCTGGGCAAGGAGAGGTTGGTCGAGGCGAGCCGGTTGATGCAATTATGATGGGCAAGGGGGAGCGACGACCTTTTGAGTTGCCTGTGCCCGTACAAGACCATCGGGGCACGATCAGGAGTCGCTTGGTCTCGTGACGCGGCTGTATTGGATGGTGGCGAACGACACCCGGACAACAAATCCGCTCCGACCATCACGCGACACTGTGCACATGGACACACGTGGCCATCGGCAAAGGCGATGTGTGCAAGGCTGATGTTGACGAGACGCGCACGATGGGCAGAGATCAATGCATCGACTACAGATTTGGCCGATCACGACAAGCATCGGGCAGAGAGCAAGACGCTGGCGAAGGTGCACAGAGCTGAGCACAGAGGGATGTGGGCAGAGACAGCGACTCTGGCCAAGACCAAGCTCGCGCTCCACACGATTGAGCAACAGAGACCAACAAGGGAGATATGGAGAGACGCTGTCATTCAGGAAAATGCGGCAGGGAGTGAATGGAAGGGGGGGTGTGCATTGAACGACAGAGGGCGATTACGCGGCGGTGGCCTTGGCAATCTCCTCAGCCTTGCGCTGGACCTCCTCAATGTCGCCAACCATGAAGAAGGCAGCCTCGGGAAGAGCGTCGTGCTTGCCATCGAGAATCTCAGAGAACGAGCGGATGGTGTCGGCGAGCGAGACGTAGCGACCCTCGAAGCCAGTGAAGACCTGAGCGGTGGTGAACGGCTGGCTCATGAATCTCTGGATCTTACGGGCACGCTCGACGGTGAGCTTGTCCTCCTCGGAAAGCTCATCCATACCAAGAATGGCAATAATGTCCTGGAGCGACTTGTACGACTGGAGGATCTTCTGGACACCAGTGGCGACGTTGTAGTGGACGTCACCAACGATACGGGGGTCGAGGATACGCGACTTGGAGTCGAGGGGGTCGACGGCGGGGTAGATACCAAGCTCGGCAATGGAACGCGAGAGCACAGTGGTGGCGTCCAAGTGGGCGAAGGTGGTGGCGGGGGCGGGGTCAGTCAAATCGTCGGCGGGCACGTAAATGGCCTGGACCGAGGTAATGGAGCCCTTCTTGGTGGTGGTGATACGCTCCTGCATACCACCCATGTCCGTGGCGAGGGTGGGCTGGTAACCGACGGCCGAGGGAATACGGCCGAGCAGAGCCGACACCTCCGAACCGGCCTGGGTGAAACGGAAAATGTTGTCAACGAACAGGAGCACGTCCTGACCCTCCTGGTCACGGAAGTACTCGGCGATCGTGAGGCCGGTGAGGGCAACACGGGCACGGGCACCAGGGGGCTCGTTCATCTGGCCGTACACGAGAGCAGCCTTGGAGCCACCCTCGAGCTTGATCACACCCGACTGGATCATCTCGTGGTAGAGATCGTTACCCTCACGGGTGCGCTCGCCGACACCGCAGAAAACCGAGTAACCACCGTGGGCCTTGGCGACGTTGTTGATGAGCTCGGTAATGAGCACAGTCTTGCCGACACCGGCACCGCCGAAGAGACCGATCTTACCACCACGGGCGTAGGGGGCAAGGAGATCGACGACCTTGATACCAGTCTCGAGGAGCTCGGGAACGGTCGACTGGTCAACAAACTCTGGGGGCGAGGCGTGGATGGGCAGAATCTGCTTGGTGAGGATGGGGCCACGCTCGTCGACGGGCTCGCCAATGACGTTCATGATGCGGCCAAGGCACTCGGGGCCGACGGGAATCGAGATGGGAGCGCCAGTGTCGAGGACCTTCTGGCCGCGGGTGAGACCCTCGGTACCGTCCATGGCAATGGTGCGGACCGTGTTCTCACTGAGCGGCGGCAGGACGATCGGAAAGAATGCCCAGATTCGGTGTGCAGAGGCGTGCAGCAGCGACGACAGACGGCAGGACAGGCGAGGCGGAAACAAATGCAGCGGTCAGTGGGGATATTCCAGCGAGCGAGCGATCGTGTGCACGCTTGGCTGGCGCTGCCCGTGGGCCACACGGCAGGCAGGCAGGCAGGCAGGCAAGCAGCGGCAGACACAGCAGAACAGGGCGAGACGACACGACATACCCAAGGTGCTGGGCAACCTCGAGCACGAGACGCGAGCCGTGGTCCTTGACCTCGAGGGCGTTGAGAATGGGCGGGAGGTTTCCAGACTCGAACTGGACGTCGACGACGGCACCAATGACGGAGCGGACGGCACCGAAGGAGCCGGCCTGGGTGGCAAGGCCAGCGACTGGACGGCGGGACGGATGCATGTGCAGCAGCAGGTGGGTGCGACGTCAGTACAAGGCGGTGTCTCACGGTGGTGTAGGGGCCGAGGGACGGAGGGAAGGGGGAAGGAAGGGGGATAGGCGGGGAGGGCAAGAGACAGGCATGCATGCGAGAGCGTGAGACAGAGCAACGAGACCGCCGTGTTCAGGGGAGCAAGCCAAGAGCCACGAGCCACGAGCGCAGCAGGATCGGCGAGTGCGGCCGGCTGGGGGCAGGCGATCGCAGCAAGTGATCGGCTCGGCCTGGCTGGGCTGGGCTGGGCTTGGCATGGTTGAGCACAGGCGGCAGGCAGCGAGCGACGAGTGGAGAGGGTGGGAGGGTGAGCGGGGAGGGGAGGGGACTCTGGGCAGAGGACACACTGCTGCAGACGGCCAGCTGGCAGCAGCCCGTCGGCCAACTGGCAGCAGCAGCAGCAGCAGCAGCAGCAGGCAAGATGACGAGCAGCACAGGCAGTCGTCGTTCAAGAAGCAGCAGCAGCAGCGTGCGTGTCCCTGTGTGCGGTTGTGGTTGCGTGGTGGTGTCTCTGTGGGTGCTGTTGTTCTACCGAGCGACCGAGCGAGCGAACGACCGGCGCACACCCGAGCCAGCCAGCCAGCCAGCCAGCCAGCCCCGACCGAGAAACCTGATGATCTGGCCGCAGGCTGCATGCCCACGCAGGCAGGCAGGCAGGCAGCAGATGATGACCATCACCTTTGCGGGCGGCGGGTGCGGGCGGGTGCGTGCCGGTGTCCGTGGGCAGAGCGGGTGCTGTTGGGGGAGGGGGGAGGGCGGGACAGGCAGGAGGAGGGCAGACAGGCAGGCAGGCAAACAGGCGATAGGACAGGCAGGCAGCAGTCGCAGCAGCAGCAGCAGCTCGGAGCAGAGGGGCGGTTTTCTTCTCACCACGCTGACGGGTAGCAAGTCCACGGACGGCGAACATCTTTGGAAGTGAGGGAAACCCGGGCACAGCGGCCCACCTCTGGTTTGTTCCGCACCGCTCAACGAAGATGATGTTCAGATCCCTGCGTCTTGCCTCGGCCTCGCTGGGTGAGTCTCGCCAAGTGTGTGCGGGTGTGCGGGTGTGCGAGTGTGTGGGTGTGCTGGTGTGTCGGTGTAGTTGTGCCCTGTCCCGCCCCGCCCCGTCCCGTTCTTTCTGGGCAGCGCTCGTACCGGCCAGCAGCCCCAAGCAGCAGCGCTCTCGCTTCAACAGCAGCAGCAGCAGCAGCAGCAGAGGCCGTTTTGTCATCGTCTCTGGGCTGGCTGGCTGGGCTGGCTGGCTCGACGAGCGAGCGAGCGAGTGAGCAGGCTGGACTGGACTGGACTGGACTGGACTGGCCAAGGCACACAGACAGGACGGCCACGGCAGGCAGACAGCACACCAACCCCTGAGCCGCACTCGACCAGCCAGCGCCAGCCAACGGGATCCACGCCTGCCGCTGGTCTTGCCAAAATCACCAACGTCTGACTGACTGACCGACTGGCTGACTGACCGACTGACTGACCGACTGCCCTTCTGCTGCTGCCGCCGCCTCTCCCATGAACACCACCACCACGGCCACCACCACCAAACGTCAACAGCCCGCCGCTCCTACGCCACAGAGGCCAAGGGCGGATCCAAGCTCGTCCTCAACTTTGCCGTGCCCCACCAGGTAACGCTGGCCAGCCACCTGCTGCACAGGCTTGGTGCATGCCCTGCTGCTGATGCTGCTGCAAGATCACCTCGTAAACTGACCCTGTGCCGCCCGTCTGCCCCCCCGCCAGGCCATCCACCGCGCCGTCGAGGTCAAGCAGGTCAACCTGGCCTCGACCGACGGCTCCATGGGTATCCTTGCCAACCACGTGCCCACCATTGCCCAGCTCAAGCCCGGCGTCATTGAGGTCATTGGCAACGACAAGACGGAGAAGTTCTTTGGTGTGTTTCCTGTGCTCTCGTCGCTGTCTCTGTCAGCCCTGCCTGTCTCTGCCTGTCCATGTGGTGGTGGTGGTGTCTGACCGTCCGTGCTTGCGCCTCGACAGTCTCTGGCGGCTTTGCCATTGTCAACCCCGACTCGACCCTCAACATCAACGCCGTCGAGGCCTACCCCATTGCCGAGCTCGACATTGAGGTAACCATCGGCTCACGAGTGTCCATTGGCGCACCCGAGACCCCTCTCAACTCACCTTGAACGCAACCACGATCATGGATGGATGGATGGATGGATGCACGCATGCATGGAAACAGGCTGCAAAGCGCGCTCTGGGCGAGGTCAACAAGAAGCTCGCGACCGGATCCGAGGAGGACAAGATCACCGCCAGAATCCAGGCCGAGCTCTTTGAGGCGGTCGTTGCTGCTGCCAAGCAGTAATCGTTCTGCTGCCCCACCTTGATCATGTTGATGCTGATGCCCAGGCATCTCTGCGACACACACCCCCAATGACCAATCCACAAATGCAGCGCGTTCCATATCCTTTGTCGTCTTGCAACGGTCCCTTTGCTTTCTCCTCCCCTTCAGCCTGCTGCCATCCCATGTCTGCTAGAAACACTGCAGAGATTCAAGTATCGTTCAAGAGACATCAACAGACGGATAGTGCGGAAAGAGGAAAAGAAAGAGAGAGGGAGAGGGTGGTGACAAGGGAGAGCGACAGATGGGGGGCGATCACGCACGGGACACAATCTTCTTGCGTTGCCTGTCGAGCGTAAACGACGTCTGGAACAGCCGGCTCTCGTAGAACGGCACAAGGTCGTACACCTGGTGCTCGCGCGCGCGCTGCACAAACTCCTCCACGTCCATCTCCACATGCGTCGACATGGCGTCATGGCGGTAGTAGTTGAAGCGGATGTGCTCGCGCTGCATGTCCGACAGCAGGTGGTTGAGCAGCTCAAACGTGTCGCGGTCCTTGCGGATGTACTTGTCAAACACCTTGGAGAGCGACTTCTTGACCGAGAACTTTTGCGCAGACAGGAACGACCGGATCGTGACCGAAATGGCGTGGTCCACGTCGTCTTGGCGCACCTCGGACCGCAGGTGCATGCGCGCAAACGCCTCCGACATGCGGATGATCGACTCGAGGTAGCGCACCGTGATGGGGATGCCGCCGCCCACAGCCTGCAGCGCCGCACAGCGCAACAGAGACGCAATGCATCACATCAGAGCGGTGCTGCGTGAGAACACCAGACGGGCCACATCACCGTGATCCAAAACCCCGCACGTGCGCAACTCACCATGGATTCACGGCGCAGCTCAGAGTACAGGTTCTCGAGCTTGGGTGTGTCCACATTGACCAGCGAGGGCCGCACGTGGTCGCGCGCGTACATGATGTACTTGCGCAGCAGTTCCTGCGGGATGATCTGCGCAATGCCGTCAAGAGACATCAGACCGTGCACGTCAAGGAACAACAGCCACAAAGCACGTCAGACTCACATCGGCATCCACCTCTGGCGCCGTGTGTGCCATCTTGTCCGACAGCGGATGGCTGCGGATGTGGCTGTTGACAACAAACCGCGCAAGCTGCTCATCCACAAGCGGGTCCGCAACGTCCTTGACAACGCACAGCACGTCAAAGCGCGACAGAATGGGCTCCGTGAGCTCAACGTTCTGCGAGAACGGCACCTGCGGGTTGTATTTGCCGAAGATGGGGTTGGCTGCCGCAATGATGGCGCAGCGTGCCTGCAGCGACGCGATAATGCCGGCCTTGGAGATGGAGATGGACTGCTGCTCCATGGCTTCGTGGATCGATGTCCTGCAAAGCGCGTGTCAGCATCGTGCCAGTCGGAAGCATCGCCCAGAGTCGGCCAGGCCCACGCACAACGACTCACCGGTCCTGGTCAGTCATCTTGTCAAACTCGTCAATCAGACACACGCCCTTGTCGGCCATGACAAGCGCGCCGCCCTCAAGCGTCCACTCGCGCGTCACCGTGTCCTTGTGTACGGCCGCCGTCAGACCAACAGCTGACGCGCCTTGGCCAGTCGTGTACACTGCACGCGGCGCCGTCTTCTCGACATACTTGAGGAACTGGGACTTGGCCGTACCAGGATCGCCGAGCAGCAGGACGTTGATGTCGCCACGCAGTCTGTGTTTGCCCTGCGGGTTCTTGAACACGCCGCCAAACATGGCAAGTGCAATGGCGGTCTTGATGTCTTCGTGGCCGTAAATGGACGGTGCGATGCTCTTGATGATCTGGTGGGCCAATGTCAGAGCATGACGCAAAGTGTCAGTCCACACAAGCGGCCAACGAGGGGGCAAACGGGCCGTCGCACTCACGCGCTGGCGGATGCGACTGTCGTCCTTGAGACGCATAATCTCGCGCAGATCCGTCTCGGTCAGCCGCGAGCTGGCAAACTCGTCTTCTCGTCGCAACACATGGTTGGCCTCAATGACAGTCGCAAACACAGGGAATCCGTTGCGCATGTTGAGCGACACGTCAAAGTTGTTGCGGTAGACACCCGTGATGTCGACCATCTCGCCAGGCCGCGCGCAGTCAACGAGGTCCCACAGCAGGATCACTTCACGGTGGCGCGGGAGACGGCCGGCGGGCACCGTGCCGGGACTCTCCTGCAGCGTGATGCGCTGGTAGTTGCGGTACACAGTCTCCTCCGAGTTGATGACAAAGCAGTTCTTGCCCTGGCAGTTGGGGCAGAGACGGACGCGGATCTCGGCAAGCGCGTCTTGAAAGTACGGCCCAATGAGCGCATCGCACTTGAGACAGTTGTACTTGACGTACTTGAGTTGCGGGAACACGCCTGTGCGGCGCGTGATGACGCCGCTGACACGCACCAGCGTGTTGAGATGCGATTGACTGGAAACCCCCAGCAGCAGCGCATAGCCATGGCGGGTCAGCCTCGAGACGTCCAGCAGGCATACACAGACATCCGCCCAAAGCACAGTACTGACCGCAGATCGCGCAGGGTCTCGACCACGGGCAGGTTGGCCACGCGAACGTGGATCTCGCTGCAGATCTTGTCATAGTCCTCAAATCCCGTGAGCACCACCTCCATTGCCACCGCATCAAAGATCTTGAGCAGCTCGGCAGGCGTGTTGACCACAAAGTACGCGAGCGTCGCATCCGTGTTGTGCAGATGGTTAAAGTCAATCTCAAGACTCTGGCCCTCGGCTGGCGGGTTGCCATTCGGATCGACACAGCAAAGTCAGCCCATGTGCGTGGCTGGTGCAAGCTGCAAGCTGCATACTGGCCGCCTCACCTTCACACATGGCCTTGAGACGCTCGCCGTAGACGGACTCGCCCTTCTCGTTGACATAGGACGTCAGGAAACTATGGAATGCCTTCTTGATCGCCCTGCGCGGACCCTCCATCATCACAAACTCGTTCAGTGGGCCCTTGACGTCACGCAGACTCTCGGGATCCAGAGCAGGCTGTGCAAGGATGCGTGGGTCAGCCGACGATCGCATGCGCGGCATCGCAGAGCACAATGGAACAGACTGGGACAGACTCACAATCTGCGCATCGTCGAGATCCATGTCCATGTCCAGTCCATCACGGCGACGGCGACGGGCACGTATCGGCTCTTCCGCCTCTTCCTCTTCTGCAGGCAGCAAGATCCGTCGCATCGAACAGGCCGGATCGTGTCAGCACATCCAGGCACCAACGCACACCGTCCAGGACAAACGCCGAGTGCTGGAGACGCACCATCGTCAAGGAACGCCTGCGGCAGACGGCCAGAGAGCCGGGCCTCGGCACGGTCGCGGCTGCGCATCTTGGCTTCCGCCACCAGCCGCTGCTCTCGGTCCATGGCCTCATAGTCCTCGTCGTCCACCGACTCGATGTCGTAGTTGTCCAGATGGACGTTCTCTCGGTAGTCGCTGCATCACCGTGTCCGAACCAGGCATACCAGCGTCAGTCTCTGCTTCACCTCAACGCTGTCCAACGCTGCTCAGCACAGTCCAGCAGGCCACATCAGGTACTCACTTGTTCAGGTTGTCGCCAAAGAGATCCTCGCCCTCGTCGTCGCCCTCGTCGACGTCGTCCAGGAAGTCGCCCACAACCTCATCGCCGCCGTCGTCCTCGAGTCGGTCGTCGACATCCGCCTCGGAAAACGCCGGCAACGACGACGCTAGCGGCGATGTCGGCATAAAGCCGCCAGCGTATCCCGAGCCCGAGGCACCGCCGGCACCGCTCGCTCCGCTGTTGTCGCCGTCGCCGTCTCTGCCTCGCTTGCGTTGGCTGGCCTGGTTGGCAGGGTTGGTGGTGTCTGGCTGCTCGGCAGTGTCCGACCGGCAGATCAGGCAGAGTGCAACGTCCAAGTGTCAGTCGCTGTGTCGCTGTGTCGCTGTGTCGCTGTGCGGTGCACTGTCCAACAGCAGAGCAGCAGAGGCAGACAGAAGCCTCTTCGACACACACAGACGTTCTCTGTCCATCCTCTGCTCTCTCTCGTCACTCTCCCCGCCTCATCGGCTCGCCTCGCTCACCATTGTGTTGTCTGTGCTGTGTTGTCCGAACGGCCGCCAACCACAATCCATCTGCGTTTCATTGGATCACCGATCGGCCGCATTCGGACCACGCTGTCCGACATGTCCGGCACCTCCACTCTGCGGCACGGCCGTCCGTCCGCGCGGCCCTGCTTGCGGTGACAGCTGCGGCCCGACCGTCTTGCGCAGAGCCACCGACAGCCGTGCCGACGAAGCGATCGACGAGCTGCTGCCCGTCAACGCAGGGTCCATTGACCGGTACAATCTCTGCGGCCGCTGCTCCGCGTGCACGTCCTGGCTCATGCCCTGGTGCACCCGCTGGCCGGCACTGCTGTCCGTGTGCGCTGCGGCCGTCGTGTCGGCTGGTGCGATGCCGGCGTGCGACATGGCTCGCTTCGGACCAATGATGACGGATCGCGATACAAAGGATTCAGCGGGCTGCGAGCCGCCTGCCGTGCGATGGGCGTGGAGCGCAGATGATGACAGTGATGGCTGCTGCTTCAGTGCTGACCGTATGGACACAGACGACGCCGTGCTTGGACGCGAGACCTGCGGCCTGCTCGTATCGGCCGCCTGTCTGCCTGAATGCAAAGATGTTGACGCCGCCGCAGCTGACAATGTCGATGTTGATGCAGATGCAAGCGAGGTGGCCGAATAGCGGGAGAAGGCGCAGTGACTGACGTGCGTGAGCTCAGCCGGCTCGTGTCCGAGACTCGCTTCTTCTTGGTCTTCTTCTTGGGCGATTTGCTGGCTGTTGATGGACGCGACGATGGACGGCCAGACTGTGCGCCATCCGACAGTGCTGCTGACCCGATCGCGTCAGTCTTGACTGCCGGCTTCGGCTGCTTCTGGCCGCCACCGCCAATGCTGCTTGTCTTGCCCTTCTTTGACTTGGGATCTGGTTTCTGTAGGCTGCTTGTGCGAGACGTTGGCTCGGTCGCCAGTGATGGATGTGAGTGTGGTGTGTGGCTGTGGCTGCTCTTTCTGTATAGCCGACTCGGATCAGCCTCTGGCGTCTGGACACTCGCCATTCCCGTCTGCGGCAAAGCTCCCGATGTTGGCCGGCGCCAGTGGCAGCCGGTTTCGGCTTTGCTCTGCCAATCGTCCGACCGAGCAATGCCGCTGGTGCTGGACCATGGCTTGCATACCTTCGGCGCGCACGTGTTGGCGACAGGCTTGGCACGGTCGGGTGTCCTGTATGGAGCTGTGACTGCGACTGGACTGTGACTGCGAGATGAGATCCCCTGCGTTCTTGGCTTGCTGCAATCTCCTGCTGTTGATGGACGATGATGCTGGCCTCGACGATGCAGACTCCATGTCGCCACTCTCGTCTGCTGTATCAGGAACCAGGAAGCTGTCTTCGGACGCGTCCCCATCACTGGCAGTATCCTCTGCGTCATGGCCGCCCTTGTATCCACAATGCTGAGAGTCCAGTGGTGTTGAGATTCGGTGTGTTTGGCCAACGCGGCGAGTTGGTGAGGCTGGCTGATTGTGCTCTGCTGGTGATGGGCGTTCTTAGCGAGCAGCTGCTTGGATGAAGGATGTTGGCTGCTACCCGCGTGCCACGAGCCAGACGCAGATCCAATGAACGGCTGCTCGATGGCTTCCCAGGATATCTCGAGATCAGGCATCTCGAACACGTCGTCGTCTGGCCCGATATCGCTGAACTGGCCCATCAGCGCATCTGGCCGCCAGCCTGTCCATTCATGCCCGATACAGACAGATGGCTGTGCACCGGACCCGACTGTATCGGCTGCCGTGATCCTTGCATGCCCGATCTGGTGTTGATGCCAGGATTGACGCCAGGACCGGCGGTATCGCCTGCCCATCGCTTTCCTGTGATGGTTACATTCCGCATTCCAGCAGCACCGACACCAACACCAGCACCGCACCAGGGCCGCGGCAAGCAACGCCTGGCATCGACCTTTTGTACACCTGCGTACTGCTCCGTGTTGCCGAGCTTGTTGTGCTGGCACTATCAGGTCGTACAGGCACACCTGCACCTGGACCGCGGTTATTGCGAATCATGAGAAACGCGCCGTCATCGCTCCCGTCATCGTCCTGCTGTTGCTGCTGTTGCTGCTGCGGCTGGAGGAGCGACCCCAGTCCTTGGCCATCTCTCTGCTCCTGATCCGGTTCATGCTGCGTGTTCAGGTCAATGAGCGATGTCGCCAGACTGTCATCTAGCCGTGCAGGTGCGGTCGTGATGGCGCGCATCCACGCCATCCGAGTATCCTCGATGCTGTCCTCCTCGCCCGCGAGCGCCAGCCCCTCCATGTCTAGATCGCCCACCCGCCATCCATCGACATCGCCCATCTCCGCGGCCGCCTTGAACCTCCGGATCACGCCGTGGTCGCCTGGCGCTGACTCGCTGCTCAGCACTGGCGCGTCTTGCGTGTTGGTGCATGCAGGGATGCTTTCAGCGTCACCATCTAAGCCTGACGTCTGGAACCCGCGGTGGCGTCGGAGCCGATCAATCTCCCGGAGTCGCCGCTCTCGGTCGAGCTCCCACTTGGTCTTGTGCAGTGGCGCATGCGTGCCAGCCGTGCTTGGCCGGCTCTCGTTCGACTGGCTGCGCTGTCGCCTTCAACTCCCGAAGATACACACGGCCCGGCTTCTGCAGCCTCGGTCGGCTGGCCGTCAGCCGCAGTGGGGGCCAGACCCGACTGCACCATCAGCTCGCGCGTGGTTTGTGTCTTGATCCACTCGACGACATAGCTGGGCAGTCGTGACGAGGAGGTCGATGACGTCGACGATCGCATGGCAGTAAAGAACAGCTCTTCGAGTTTGGTGCGTGTGAGCAGGTTCGACTTGTGCCGCGACTGGACGGTTGATGCGCTTGATGCACGACGTGTGTTGACCGAGCTGCGTGTGGTCGGTTGGCCACCTGGTGCGGTGGGCATTGAAACTGCGGTCGTTGCCGTCGCTGTTGTTGCCGGCTGCTGCTGGTGCTGACGACTTGGCGTGTGGCGCGTCATAGCCTGTGCAATGCAACCATAGTTTGTGATGCCAGCCGCGTGCCCGTGCATGGCCGAGACGGCTGCTTGAACGGCTGCGACTTTTGCTGCATTGGATGCCGCCATGGCGGTCTGCGACACCCGAAACTCATCTGGACCAAGCGATGCGCCGTATGAGCTGTAGATACGCTGGATGACTGCTGGATCTGCACCGTGCTTGGCCATGGCTGCCATATGCATCTTTGAGCCGCGTGCCGGAGCAAAGCTCGCCGACTGTGGCCGCGAGGGGATTCCAACCGACTTAACAGTTGATGCCAGCCAATGTTGAGCTGCACGATCAAGCATGAAGCGCACACATGGATGGCCACTGACCTGCGATCCGCGCCTCAGCGCATCATGGTTGGAGTCTTGCAGCGCATTGATGGCCCGTGAAATGAATGCGTCGCTGCCAGGCGGATATGTTGTCGATATGCACTGGGATTGGCAGATGCACTCGGAGGAGCATTGCCGCCTCCAGCAGCTCCGCTTTGTGCACAGAGGTGCCCTGCGACGCCATCAGCTGTCCTTTGGCGTTCGAAGCCGCAACCGTAGCCACGCTCGCCCGGTTGACAGCAATGGGCCGCTTACCATGCGACGTATCACTGCGTGTCGCCACAGCCTCTGCAAACCGCTTACGCCGTACATGTGCAGGAATGAATCGCGCAATGCCTGGACCGCTGCTCGGCGTCTGTCCGCTCGATGCCATGGGTGTCGCAACAACCGATCCCCGTTTGCTTGCCACGCCGCTCATCCCGCTTCCTCTGCCACTCTCATCCCTGCTGCCATCATGTCGAGCGACCCGACCACACCAACACCGGCGACGGCGACAGCGTGTCTTGCGCTCCCAGCAGGCTCGATGATGTGATGCTGATGTACGACGGCGCACCGCCGCCTCCGCCGCCACCAAGATGTGTCGAGTCCGACCGGTCGGATCGGTACGACATGCGAGAGATGGATCTCGGTCCGAGACTGCTTGATGCCAGCAACGCAGCCTGATTGGCAATCGACCCTGGTGACCGCATCGACGTACCAACTCCCACGCCTGCATTCGACGGTCGCTGGCTATACCGGTTCGGAAACGACATGCTCGCTGCCGTGCTCTCGCTCGATCCCGGACGACTGCCCGATGCTGTTGTTGCGCTCTCGCGATCACAAGACCGTGGCCGCAGGTCAATGTCGGAGCACGCTACTGCTGCGACTGGCGAAGCGGTCGTGTGTGTCTGGTGGGGGCGTGTGCCGTGTGGCTGCAACGCGGTCGCTAGCTCCTGCTTGTGTTCTTGCGACTGAGCAGCACGGGCAGCAAGGATCAGCGCTCGCTGCAGGAACGCTGGGTGGACAGAGGACGAAACAGGGCCGACAGGCAACAGCGGTCGCAGATGTGGTGGGCACACGAGCAATGCCGACAGTGGCAGCAGCGGCGGCGGTGGCAGCAAGCTACTCGTGCTCGAGATTGCGCTGTTGCTGGCTGGGAAAATTGACGCAGGCGCGAGGGTCGGTCCGCCGATCCTTGGCAAAGGCTTTCGTGTCGACGCGGTCTTTCTATGCACGCGTTCGTCAGTGATGTACTCAAAGCTGATCTCGAGAGCGTGCGTTGCCGAGCACGATTTTAGGTTTGATGGATGCTGGACACTCGATTCGGCGACGGTACGGTCTGGATCGTCTGTTGCGGGCTGTTCGATCACCGAGGTATCCTGATCGGTGCTGTTAGAGTTTGTTGGCTTGATGGTTCTCGGCGACGCTGATGACGAGGTTGGTGATTGCACGGGAACGAGGCGCAGAGGAAAGCTGGGTCTGCGAGAGACTGGAGACGGACGTGCGTGATCGAGGTCACGGTTAGAGTGATGCTTGACTGTCTCGGAATGGCGCCGCTGAAGAGCGCTGCGTAGTGATTGCGTGTCTGATGGCTGGCTGGTGCTGTTGGAGCGTCCACCAAGGAGATCGAACGAGAGAGCGCGACGAATGCTCAGGGTTTCTGCCAGCCCAGCGTCTGATGCAGCAGGGACGGGCAGACGGGGCAGGTGCAGACGCTTGAGTGTGCGATGGGCCGGTTGCTGCTGCTGCTGCGGTGCTGGAGAAGAGTGCTGAGATTGCGGTGTCTGCAACAGCCGAAGAGTCGATAGGAGAGGAGATAGTGAGGGCTGAGAGTGCGAGGGGCGGTGATCACTGCCCAATCGCCCGTACTGAGAGGTTGCTTGGCTGGTGGGTATGCACTGCTGTTGCTGCTGGTGTTGCTGGTGTTGCTGTTGCTGCTTCTGTTGGCGTTGTCGATGTTCTTTATCCTGGAGGCCGTCGTTCGCCATTCAGGCGTGGTGCATCGCGGTGTGTGCCAAAAATGTGTTTCTCAAGATCTGGCGAAAACCCGCCTGGACGAGACTGATCCAGGCTCTGCCGCACTCCATCTCTAGATCTGTCGGGAGATCTGGTCTGCCACTGAATTGCAAGAGGGTGATGTGAAATGGCGTTGCTGGACAGATCAGCCACCGATTCATTACTGGCGGCCCTCGTAGAACTTTCCGAGGAAGTCGTCGGCCTTGCGTTCGTGGGCGGCCTCGTTGGCGAAGAAACGCATGACGTGCGTCTTCTGCTTCCAGAAGTTAAGCGTCTCCTCGAACTCGGTGCGGCCCTTGAAGAGCAGGATATCAATGATGGACAGGTTGCGAACGAAACGGTTCTTCTCAAACTCCTGGCGGATGCGGTACCGCACGGCTCTGGGTGTGATGTCGAGCTTGTACATGTCGACGATCTCAGGCGCCTGCATGGTGCGTTTGCAGAATATCACACCGCATGGGTTCCATTGATATGCGCCACGCCGTCGGCAAGCATGCGGGTTGGGTTGTTGCAGTTGGCGTCGATGCATTTGTCGGTCCGGTTGCAGAGTTGAGCAGAGCAAGCCGGGCCAGGCCACAGCAGACCGGCCCATGCCAGAATACGCACGGCGGTCCCGCCACACGACACCACAGCACACCACACCACCACGCCGCCGCCAGGACCACACCACGCCGCCCGTTGCCAGGCCAGGCCAGGCCAGGTTGTTGCAGCCGAGCAGCCGAGCAGCCAGAGACGATGAGCAAGTGTCAGTCAGCAAGTGTCCGTTGAAGCGGGCAGGCAGGCGTGGCTGCCAGAGAGTTTGTCTGTCTCTTTGTCTGTCTGGTCTGGTCTCTGTCCCGGGCAAGTAAGGGGCCCTTACCGCACGAATCCACTGCTTGTACTGGGTCAGCACACGCTTCCGTGCCTGCACCAGCGAGCCAGACGTTGAGGTCAGCACAGACGGGACGAACGTCGGCATGGCGCGTTGTTGTGGTTCGGAGCAAGCCAAAATCAAACAAAATGTGCGATGTGCGATGTGCGATGAGTGAGTCGACGGCTGATGGTGGTGGAGAACAATAGCCAGATCCATGGCGTGCAATCGCTCTCGCATATCCGATCTGACCGAGCCTTTCCCTCGTGCTGCTATCACTGTCCAGTTTCCCAGAGAAGAGGTACGTCTGGCAGCACACGTGCCTGCACACAAGGCATGTGCCAGCGGGCTGCCATACAGCTGCGCATGGCTCTGCTGGACAGGCATGCTTACTGGGGCTGCCGAGATCGGTCGCATGCTGCATGCTACACGCCCCGGCTGTCCGCTAACACACTCGCGTGCTCTCTGCGCAAAGACATAGCCAAGAGCCTTGTAAACAAAGCCCTTCCAGCCGCAGCCACACACTAATCGTGCCCATAGAGCGTGTTCCAAGACTGCCCAGCGAGAGACGACCTACAGTGCAAAGCAGCCTCGAAACTCGTCTACGCACAGCTACAACCACACCTTACTACAGCATCCATGAGCGCCGAAGGGATGCCTGTCGCCGGCATCGGCGTCGGTGTTCAGAAGCAGCCGTCACTGCCGCTGCTGCCCTCGTCCGACGCTCCAAACCCTCCAGCCAAATCAGGATCTCGTGACAATCTGGCCACGCCAGCCACAAAGCAAGCCTCGGTGCACAACATGGCCGAGGACTCGCACACGGGCGATGCTCCCAAGCCACACCCGCCGGCCGTGCCTCCGCCGGCCTCCCAGGCGTCGCAGCCCAACCTGCGATCGTCGCGCACCAGTCTGCGAGGCTCAAAGACTGCTCTCGCCGCTGCTGGATCAAAGGATCAGCTGAGCAATGCCGCCACTGCTGCTGCTCCTGCGGCTCCTGCCAAGGCCGGATCAGTCAACGCCCTTAACAAGACGGCCAGCACGGCCAGCATCGGCGGCAAGGATAAGGTGTCTGCAGGTGTCGCAAAGTCACAGACCGCCCTTGCCCGTTCGGCCAGCGTCCAAAACACCGCCGACAGCGATACAAACGCCAAAGCCACTAGCTCATCGCCCAAGCCACTGGCCTCGTCGCGTGACCAACTCGCTCACTCTGGGTCGGCAAGCAAGCTGCGCCAATCGAGACAAAGCATCCGCGACGGCCCGTCTGCCCCCTCTGCCCCCGCCCCCGCCCCCGTCCCAGCAGCCGCCAGTGACGCAGGCACAGCAAGCGCCAGACAGTCCACAGCCAGTCTCTCTGGCAGCAAGGCAGTCGGCGACTCAGCTGCTCCCAAGCCAACCACCAGCAACCGCGCCAGTGTCGCGAGCCTGAAAGCCGGGTCGCAAAAGAACCTCGACCGTGCTGGAAGCAGTAAGGACATTCCCGCATCGGGCGAGCATTCGACAGGCCCTGCCGGAGTTGCCGAGCATGGCCACGACCATGATCACGATCATGGATACGGTGACGACTTTGAGGACCACCATCACGATGATGAGCACCGTGAGCACGAGCCCGATCATGCTCCTGCTGCCAAGGCACAGTCCTCGGAGAAGCTCGTTGGCTCTCGCGATCAACTTGCCAAGACACAATCTGCCGCTAAGCTCACCAGTTCTCGTGATCAAATCGCCAAGGCACAGTCTGCTGCCAAGCTCACCAGTTCTCGTGATCAACTCGCCAAGGCACAGTCCTCGGAGAAGCTCACCAGTTCTCGTGATCAACTCGCCAAGGCACAGTCCTCGGAGAAGCTCGTCGGTTCTCGCGATCAACTCGCCAAGGCGCAATCCTCGGAGAAGCTGGCTGGCTCTCGCGATCAACTCGCCAAGGCACAGTCTGCTGCCAAGCTTGCCGGCTCTCGCGATCAGCTAGGTGGTGCTGATGGCCATGCGCCAGACCCAGCTACTGCTGCAGATCACGATGCTCAGCATGACTACGCCGATGACTATGAGCACGATCACGATCACGATGCTCAGGCTGTCCAGCCTCATGACGCCCAAGAGCAAGAGTCTCACG
The DNA here is from genome assembly GCA_025526915.1 of Entophlyctis helioformis. Classification (NCBI taxonomy): domain Eukaryota; kingdom Fungi; phylum Chytridiomycota; class Chytridiomycetes; order Chytridiales; family Chytriomycetaceae; genus Entophlyctis; species Entophlyctis helioformis. Next base: position 28,826 of record JAHLKH010000101.1, on the reverse strand, counting down.
AACATGCAGCCGATATCGTGGCTGACCAACCTGGCCACGTTAGCGATAACAACCAGTCGACGTCTGAAGCAATCCGACAGAGGTATGGAATCATTGCGTTGCACTGCCTTGTTGCGCGTGTACTGGATCTGAATCTGACATGCCCCTTGTATGCGTGCACTACAGCCATGCAGCGCTTGTAGAAGACAAGCAGCCTGGAAGCAAGGCTGAGCTTGTCAGCGGCAGTGGCGAAACCCCTCAGTCACGCCCTGCTTCGCGTCCCGTCTCTCGTCCTGCTTCACGTCCCGTCTCTCGTCCTGGAAGCGCGTCTGCAAGCGTCCGTGCATCCCGTGCTGAGCTCGCCAAGTCTCGGTCTCAGGAAGCACTTGGAAAGGAAGATCAACCTGCAGCTCAGTCCGAGCACGCTGCTGACGCAGAGACGCCAAACCACGACGGCGATTCTGCGGCAAATGGCTCTGCACCTGCAAGTGTTCGTGCGTCGCATGCATCCAAGCTCGACATGCGCAAGTCGGCAAGCAACCTTCGTCAAAGTGGATCCAACCTGCGATACTCTATCAATGCTCTTGACGCCGAGCCTGCAGACAGCCCCGCAGCCGTTGAAGGCGCGCACTCTGAGGATCATCCTCCATCTGAGCAGCATGACCACGATCAGTCTGCCACGAGCGACCATGAGCCCCACACAGACGCGTCGCACGAGCCAGAGCCGCAACAGGAGCATACCTCCGAGACCCGCAAGTCAGTGCCCAACCTCAAAGGCTCGGGATCGCGCTCCTCGCTGGTCGGCTCATCTGCGCAGCTCAAGAAGTCTTCAGACAACCTCAAGAAGGCGACCGCGTCCAAGGCCAGTCTCGTGGGGTCACAGCCTCTTGCGCGCAACAGCGCAGCAAACCTTGCCAAGTCGAGTGCCCCAGCAAGTGCACGCACCAGCACGGCTCAAATTGCCAAGGCCAGTGCTCCAGCAAGCGTTCGCAGCAGCACGGTCAGCGTAGCCAAGGCGAGTGCACCAGTCAGTGCACGCGGCAGTGTCGCCAACGTCGCGCACCAAGAAGGAGCCAAAGCGAGTGCGCCACAAAGTGCCAGACAAAGCACAGCAAATATTGCAAAGTCCAGTGTTCCGGCCAGTTCCAGAGCAAGCGCAGCCGGCAGTGCTCGCAACAGCGCAAGAAACAGTACGGCCAACGTGGCGCGTGACTCTGCCTCTGCCGTCCGTCGGTCGGCCAGCAGCATTCGCAACAGTGCGGCTGGCATCGATCGCACATCGCCCCCGCCTCCACAGGAAGGCGAGCACCGTGCATCCAGCAGCGCCAGAGCATCCAAGGCAAGCCTGCACGGCTCAAAGGCAGGCTCAAAAGCAGGCTCGATCCACGACGTGGCCCAAGACTCCCACTCTGACGCCGCAGCCAATGATGTAAGAGCAAGTGCAGCCGGTCATTTGAGCACTGCTGGCAGCCGCGGCAGTATGGACGCCAGATCCACGAACGATGTGGACGAGAGATCAGGCGACCATGACGGCCACGAAACGTCGGCACTGAGCTACGTTGCCCTGTCGCTTACACATGATGTTCTCCACGATGCTGTGGCCGAATTCCAGGTCTCGGGCTCCGATCCTTCAGCGACGTACGAGCCTGGCACGTACCTCGACCATATCGAGCATGAACGGCGCCAGGAGGCTGCCGATCATAACGAGCACGATCACGAGCAGCAGCCCGAGCACGGCGACGCTGGCTATGAGCAAGAGTTTGAGGCACAGCACGAAGAAGCCCACGCTTTCGAGGGGCACGAGACTGGCGAGGATGCGCACAAGCATGCTCACTTTGCGGAAGTTGAAGCAGCTCGGGAAGATCCACAGTCGGGCCAAGCTTCAGAGCCAGACCAGCAGCACGAGAATGTGCAGCAGGAGCCAAACGAAGACAATGCGGGCGATGCCGCCGAGGAATACGATCCACTCGCAAGCTTTGAGCACACCAAACTGCCATCACTTGTCACGCTCACGGCTCTTGATCTGACGGACGAGGTTCTGCAAACGGTCGGCTACAGCGCGACAAGAGACCAGGGCCCCAATGCGCACCAGCCCAACGCAGCCGATGACGATGAAGAGCCATACAAGGACGATGACGAAGATCCAGATCGCCCTCCACGCATACGCCGCCCATCGTATCTCGACAAGATTGCCATTTCCAAGGGCACTGAGGCCGTGATTCACGCTCAAGTCATGCCAGAGGCACCAGAGCAGGAGCAGGAGGCTGATCATGACCAGGAGCTGACGCATGATGCTCAGGAGCACGTGGATCAGCCGCAATCTGAGCATGGCCATGACGAGCACGAGCCAGTTCAAGAGCAGGCGTATCACGACGAGCTTGCTCAAGACGCGCAGCCTCTCACCGATGCTGGCCAGGAAGAGCCGCACATTGAGCCGCATGACGAGGCTCGTATCGACCAACCAGCCCACGACCACGCCGAGGCAACGTACGATCAGGAGTTTGAGCCCCACGCCGAGTCGGTCGATCAGGCACCACTCCATGATGCCCAGTCTGAGCAGCATGCTGCCGAGGCACATCCCGATTCTCACGCAGAGGAAACCGCGGAAGCGAGCGCGGCTGCAGAGTATGATCAAGAGTTTGAGCAACATGCAGACCAGCAGCCGCTTGAGTCGCATGTGGAGGCTCAGCACGATGGATTCGCGTCTGATGCCCAAGCCGATGAGCACCACGAAGAGCACCACGAGATCGTCGATGAGCACCACGAAGAGCCCCAACAAGCGCTTGAGGAGCCCCAACAAGCGCTTCAGGAGCACCACGATGAGCACCAAGAAGCATCCTATGAACAAGAATTTGAGCAGGTTGCCAAGCCAGAGCACATCGAGGCAGATGCTGGAGCAGATCACAAGGGTCACGTCGATCATGATGAGGCTCACAACGACGAGACTTCTGGCGACCAAGCCCATCACGAGGACGAAGCTCAGGAGCACCATGTTGAGCCTGCAATTGTCGGCACGGCATCTGAGCCGCCTGCAGTCGAGACCAAGTCGTACGCAGATGACGATTTCTTCGAGGACGCACCTGCGCAGGAGAAGTCGCCAGCATCGGATGCCAACCATGAAGGCGTGCATGCCGATGCCCACGATGATCATGCTGAGCACCAGAATCGTGCACAGGAAGTGCAAGCAGACGCGCACCATGAGACGGAAGGCGAGCACCAAGCCGCGCCTCACGAAGAAGCAGTCGCTCAAGATGCTACATCGGAGCAGCCAGCTGCACAGGCTGCCCCCGAGTACAACTTTGATGACTTTGACGACTTTAGTTCACCTCCGCCTGCTGCGGCTGAGGCGTCGGCTTCGGCTTCGGCTTCAACTGAGGAGCCTACAGCCCTGGATCCCGTCGCCGCTGCCGAACAGATCCCCACCGAGATGGATCATGCGGCCGCTTCAGCGTCTGTGACGGCGCCATCCAAACAACCCCCGACTGCAGCCGAGGAGCAAGGATTCGATCTCAAGAGCGCGTCGAGCAAAACAGAGTCATTGACCATGGACGAGTTTGGGGACATTGAGTCGATGGCTTTCCACACGGCTATGCGGACAGCATCCGCCTCCAAGAGCAAGCGTGAGTGCATGCGTAAAGGTTTGACTGCAGCAGCTGACATCCTGCATACTAACGCGCGCCGAGTGCATCAAACTGTCCAGCAACTGTCGCGCCACCGTCTGAAGAGGCCGCTCCACAGCCATCGGCTGCATCACCTGAACCAACAGCGGTTGTAGAGCCGTCGAGCGACCACTCTGAAAAGCACGACGACGATACACGGCTGCTGCTTCGCTCCCTCCGCCACGCGTGCACCGCGAAGTATCGTTCAGCGCCGAGCCAGTCGAGCGACGCGACTCGACCAAGCGCATCGTGTCTCCGCCGCCAGAGCACGTCCCTGCATCCCCGACGCTCAGCGACCGCCGAAGCAGTCTCTCGGGAAGTGCAGGCAAGCGCCGATCCGTCACGAAACCAGCCTGGGATGCAGTCGAGACCATCCAGCTCGGCGAGCGTGGGCGAGAGAGCAAGAGCGGCAATGCCGAGGCCAATGAGCTGCGCGCAAGCCTGTCCAAGATCCCTGCCGCAAATGCGACGGCTGAGACAAGCCCAGCGCCAGCCTCTGCTCCGATTGCACTGGCCCCAGTCAACACAAAGAAGGCAATGCCCGCAGCTGCCAAACGTGCAGCGGCTGCGCAGGCCCCACCAGCCTCACGCCCAGAGTCGCGCATGTCGGGACTCTCGGATGCTCCATCCACCTTGGTAAGTGCAATGGCAAGCGATTCGTGTGCTGCAAGACACTTACTCGGCGTGCGATGGATGACCAGCCTTCATCTCGGCCAAAGAGTCGCAACATCATTGGCGAAGACGGCAAGGTCAACCACACTGTCGTGCTGGCTGATCTGCGCCAGGAGATCCGCAGACTGCACAGCGAGATCGAGAGACGCGACAGTTCAATCGAGCAGCTCAAGGAGCACGAGAAGCAGCTCAAACGGGTATGTTGCAGCGACCATGCAAAGACCATTGGCTGCCACAATGCTGACTGGGGCGTTGGAAACAGCACCTTGAGGAGATGAAGCGTCTGGACCAGCAGAATCTCGAAAAGAACGTCCGCTTGCTGCTTGCACGCCAGAAAAAGGTACAACTATCCGGATGCCAACCATGGCGATGCCAATAGGACGTGACTCTCACACATGCACGTCTGCAGGACTACCAAATCACGATCGCTCTGCTCAAGCGCCAGATCCGCCACCTAAAGTACCAGCGAAACTCGCTTGCCGATCCTCTGATTGACATCAAATACTTCCCGTATCTGCCACGCACCGAATACTCCAACTCGGCTCGCAAGCCGCCGTACGGCATCATCGGCAACCTGCCTCCACGTACGTCCGATTACTTTGCATTGAACCCGCCTGAGCCGACTGGGAATCATCCTGACAGTGGACACCGCTGGTGGTGGGACGCTGGTCACGGCACGCCTCATTGGGCTCATTGTAAGTCGACCGGCGTTTATTGTGCTTTGCTGCGACCGCAAGCAACAGACACTGACGCAAACGCAACGATACTGGTGTCGTTTCTGTCTGGCAAACGACCGGCAGTGCCTCCGACGCGTCCAGCCACAACCAACCTGCAAGCGCCAATCCTCGGACCACGTGCGGCCAGCCACGGGTTTGATCGCCCAGAATCGCAGCCGTCTGGCGATCAGAGCGATCCTACCCAACGACCGTCCAACAACAAGTCGATCCTGACCAATTCGACGCAGTCGCCGATTGCATCGCCATCCGGCTCGTTCTGGCCGGCTCTGCCCAACCAGACAGCAGCGCCTGGCGCCAACAAGCCAACAGCCCCATCGCCGCTGTCGAGCCAGTTCAAGCGTCCCCCTAGCCACCTGGCGTCCGGCCCGACATCGTACCCCAACACGATGACGCCTACGACACCGGTGACCAACCAGGAGGCCGGGCTCTACGACAGCGCGTCAAGTGCAGGCAAGCCTCTGTCTGCTCTCCCGCAACGATTCCGTCCGGGGCAACATGCGGCGGGCGATGCGGCCGGTGGTGCTGGCCAGAAGATCGAGGGCGAGGTCGGCGACCGCGTGTGTGTGGTCATGAACGACGAGCGATGCCTGGGCATCCTCAAGTACGTCGGTCCTCTCGAAACCGGCAACAGCGGAACCTGGTGCGGCATCCAGCTTGACCGTCCCTGTAAGTTTGGCTCCAGATGTGCTGCGATATGTGCGGCACGCGCTCAAGCCGTGCAGAGTTGGCTGACAAGCTCTTGGACTGTCGTGCTGCGTACAGTGGGCACGCACGACGGCATTGTGCACGGCCGCAAGTACTTTACATGCAAGGAGAACCACGGCATCTTTGTGCGCATGGACAAGGTGATTGTGATCAAGCACACCGGGTCGTTTGTCAAGGTAAGCCATCGGCGGCCGCACTGTGCGCATGCTTGGATGGCTAGATGGCGCCAGACGCTGACTGTTGCCCGATAGTCGCGCGGATCTGTCATGAATGCAAGCAATGGTGCCGTCAATACGCTGCCCACGACCAGTGCGCCGGCAATCACACCAAAGCTTGCTGCCTAAATGGCATTTTCGGCCCACATATCGTCAGTCCCGTTTCCCTCGAGTCCAAAACCGTCAAGTTTCCAGCCACCAGATCCATAACCGTGACAACATTATCCAAGATCCAGAAGAACAAGAAGAGTATTTCTACAAGCCTGCAGGACAATGGTCCAAATACAGGTGTTCCAACCACATCTTTTCACGTTGCTTTGGGGGAGTGTGTGTGTGTGTGTGTTGGGTGAACATCACACAGGAGGGTTCCAAAAATTGCATATGATGGCGGGTCGCACAAGCAGCACACGTCCAGATCGCTCGTTGCCACACCAGCTCGCACACGGCCAGCATCCCACGAGTACAGCGATCCACCATGCTCGGGCAACCAAGAGCAGCTGCAGGCGATTCCAGGTCCCAGAAAGCCCGGCATCACAACAGCTGCGGCATCGCAGGTAGTCAGATCGCGTCCGTTCCGTGCAGAGGTCGCAGCAAGTGCCAGCAAAGAATGGGCACGACAGATCGGTCGCCTAGACTTGGAGCACGGTATGCAGTCCATGCGGCAATGCTCCCTGCTGGATGCAGATGACTCGCCGAGGGGTAGGGAGGTCGATGACCAGCATCGTGTCCCAAAGACAGCCAGGCAGACAGAGCGAGCGCCGAGGATCAGAGGCCAACGAGACGTCCGAGGCGGCACGAGCGACAGCAAGCCAGCCGGCCCAGTCAGCTCAAAGAGGGAGCATCAGAGCCGAGCAGCCCGACCGCTGCCCGCACGCAACCCACAGACGCAGCCGACATTGGCCGCCGAGATCCAGCAGACACGGCCATGTTGTCGGTGCCTCGAATGCAGATGTGGTCGCCAACGTCCAACCCCCGGTTCGAGCAAGGCAGACAACAAGGGAAGCGCCGCAACAGACAAACGCAACCAGCTCCAGGCCAAGCGCCGATGCTGTCCGCTAGCAACCCCGCAGCACCTTGAACGGCCGCACCCAAGCAACCACAACACCAAGACGCAGCAGTCGCTCCGCAGGCAAGACGAGGCCATGAACGCTGCAGCCAGCCGCCAACGGAAGCAGAGCAGGATGAACAGGAGTTTGGCCAGTGGGATGCGGCAGAGTGCGAGCAGTGCACAACTTGAAGAGAGAGCGGGAGGCCAGAGTGTGCTGGCTGCCAGTCGCCGCCACCAGCGTTTTGATAGTCTGATATGAGACGGCATAACGGCTTGCCTCAGTCGTCGCTTCACTGACAAGCGTTTCCATCAGGGCACGGACAAGAGAAGGCAAGTCGCGTTTGACCGTTCATATTGTTGGCATCGGGTTCGAGGCAGACAGAGAGCCTTCGAGGCAGAGAGGAAGGGAGAGGGAGAGGGAGAGAAGAGAGAGAAGAACAGAAGAACAGAAGCAGAGGGCGACACGGGCCAGACAAAGATCAGTTGGCAAGAGACGGAGCATACAGGGAATGCGTGGCCTTGCTGGTCGTTTCGGCTGGTGGTGTGGATGTCGTCAGTGTGATTTCGTCGTCATCTTCATCACCTGCATACTGCTGCTGGTCGTCGTTGTGCTCATTGTGCTCATTGTGATCGTGATCGTGCTCTTGGTCGTGCTCTTGGTCGTGCTCTTGGTCGTGTGCTTGGTCGTGTGCTTGATCGTGTGCTTGATCGTGGCTGTACTCGTACTGACCAGTTTCGTGGTTGTAGTACATGCCTGGAGGGACTTGGCCAAAGTACTGCATGCCGTATGCATGGTATGTCATGACCTGGGGGTGCGGCGTGAACTCCATCTGCGCGTGATGGTATGGCTGAGGGCCGTAGCCTGCTTGCGGGTAGTACACTGGCTGGCGCTGATGATGCTGGTGATCGTAATGCTGGACAGACCCATCGTATGCTGGGGGGTACGTGTAGTACTGTTGGTTGTAGTAGTATGTGCCCACGACGGATGCTGTTCTTGGTGCTGAGACTCGAGGTGCTGCTCGGTGTCCTGGCTGTCGTGAGAAACCGGTGGCTGGGCGTGCGCGGGGTTGGGCGGATATGTCGGAGAGACAGCAGCGCCGGTGGCGTTTGGAGTCAACGGGCCAAGCGAGTCTTGGTGGGTCGACGTGGCCGGCGACACGATGCCAAGCGGGGGCGGCGCAGAGTTGCCGTATTGGCGCCGTGCGTTCAAGCGGAGCCTCTTTTGCGAGGGCGTGTCGGCAAAGTGCACCTGCAGCTTGTGTCCAGTTCCAGGCACGATGAAGCCATTGTACTGTTTGATCAGCGCCTTGGCATCGTCGCGGGTGTGCAGCTTAACAAAGCCAACGCCGCGCTGCTTGCCGTCTGCGCTGAGAAGGATCTTGGTCGACTCGATTCGGTATTCCGGGAAGAAGTTGACCAGGCCTTGGTCGTCGAGGTCAAGAGGCAGGTTGGCAATGTACACGTTGGTGGACTCGGGGTCGGACAGCTTTGCGATCTGATCCTCGGTCTGGACACGAGGGCAAGTGTGCGCGAATGAGACGGGGAATCCCTTGGCTTTGAGGCCAGCCATGGCTGCTTCGGTCTCTTCAGCGGTTGCGTACATGACAAAGCCGAATCCCTTGCATGTGTTTGTTGCCGAGTCGATGATGGCCTTGGACGACAGGATCTTGCCGAACCTGGCATTGTGACAACGGACATGCAACAGGGTCGCGGACAGTCAGTTTGTCAAGCCAGCATGGCGGCGGATAAACTTGTGGGCCAGAAGAAGGAGAATCGCTTACTCGCTGCACAGCTCCAGCAGCTTCTCATCAGTCAGGTCGTGGGGTAAGCTCTTGATGTAGATGTTGTTGCTGGGGGTCGTGCCTTCGGACGCGCGATCGCCGGCCGCACTGCTTGCGGGTAGTGGTGCCCACGGGGGTTGGAGCTGCGATCGCCCGATCTGTACGCGTGGCGAGGCGGACGGAGGATGGACTGGCGGGTGTCCTGTGCGGTGGCAGCACCCGTTACAACAGCAAGGCCGCCGGGAGCGGCAGAGTTGGCATTGTGGGGCGGACGACGAGCAGATGCATTTGTGTACGTGGTGCTCACACTGGCTGCTGGGGCACAGAGCGATTGTTGGTAAACCCTTTGCCGGGTGTGTTGGTGAAGCTGCGGCTGGGCAGGTGGCTGTAAGCAGGCGGTGCAGCAAAGGGCGTGGCGGCAGATCCGTAAGGAGCAGCAGCGACAGGGGACACTGGCGAGTAGATGGACGCGACGGGGTTGCTGTGACCGTAGACGAGAGGGATTGCGACTGGAGCACCGGCAGCTGCGGGGTACTGGACCGTGGCGCCACCGCATACGCGTGCGGGGCATGGCCGTAGATGCCAGCCTCGCCAAGCGGCTGCGTGGGGCTGGTGGCAGCGCTGGGAAGCGAGCTTGCAGTGGCACTCACGGATGGGGCCGACGACAGATCAGGAGCGATGTTCAGGAGCGAGCCCAGAGCAGTGGTGTGGGTCGAATCGTCAGCGCCATGGTGCATGGGCAGGGCGGGCGTCGCCAGTGAAGGGTGGTGCTGCTGCTGGTGGTGGTGGCGGTGGTGGTTGGCGTGCGACGGGTCGTTGCTGGAAGGAGGATGGGCTTGGTGCAACACGTCATTGCTGGTGGCGTAATCACCTTGCGCTGAGATGGACGCACCGAGGCTGCCAGATGGGGGCGGGCCAGGGGACAGTGCGGGACGGCCGGCGGTGGTCGACGAGGCAGCGGCAGACGACGAGGCGGCGACGGGACCGGCGACGGGACCGGCAACAGAGGCGTGCACCGTGCCCGCCGAGGCGACTGCCGAGTAGCTGAGCGAGTGCGATGGCGATTGGCGGCTCGGGGCGGGCGGCACGGAAGCCGGCGTCAACCAGGAGGCGGAGGGCGTGGCTCCATCTGCGGAAGATCCCTCTGCTGGCGGCACGGCGCCGGACGACGGGGCAGCTGGCGGCTGGGCGAGGGGAGCGCCGCGCGAGGCGGCCGTCGCATCGGCAGCCGCCAGTCGTGCGGTTGCAAGAGCAGCCGTTCTGGCAGATGCAGCGCCGTCAAACGAGGCGCTTGGCGTCGAAATGCCGCTGCCAGCCAAGGAGGAGCGTGGCGGCGCTGGCGACGAGGTTGCTTGACGCTGCTTCTGATCATGCTGCTGGCGATGCTGCTGACGATGCTGGTGCTGCTGGTGTTGCTGGTGCTGCTGGTGCTGCTGCTGGTTGGTGGACGGGGCCGTGGCGGGATTGCTGTCGGGCCGCTGGGGCCTGCCCTTTGGGCGGCGACCACGACGTGAGGCGCTGTTGCCATTGTCGCTGTCAGTTTTGCTTGGCGCCGATGACGGCATGGCGGCAGTGACGGTCGGCTGCTCGGCTGCGGCTGCGGCTGTTGCGGATGGTGCTGCAGATGCTGCTGCAGATGCCGTTGTAGATGCCGCTGCAGATGCCAGCAGCGATGGAGGGATTGCCGAGGCCATCGCAGTCTGCAGGCTGGTTGGTGCGGGGCGGGGCGGGATGGGTGCTGGTGGTTGCCGAGCCGTGATGAACGGCTGTGTCTGTATGTGGTCTATGTCAGCAGCAGCTTGCTTGGCAAACCCTCTGCAATTTCACGCTCACCGCGGATGCGAAAGCTTGTTTGGTCGCGGGCCAATCGACTTTGCACGATGTGGCCACGGTGGCCAACAGGGCAGTGGTGCGCGGGATTAAGCTGGCTGCTGGACAGACGGGCAGGCGGGAACAGATGGCCAGACGGCCATATGGCCCAGGATGGGGTCGGCACCGCAGGAGAACAGCCACGAGGACAGAGTGGCGAGGGCAGAGCGCTGTGTGAGTTGGGCACGGGCCGTTGGCGTGTAGATACGGCGCAGATGCACACATACAGGGGGTTCTGTCGCAGCAACGTTGCAGCCGTCAGAGGTCGGAGACGGGTGCGGACAGACCACAGATCAGGCTTGGATCACAGAAAATGGGCGAACCCGCGATGGTGGCCAACGGCAGGATGGCATCGGCGGCTGTGGCATCGGTCAAAGCAACGCCTGAGGCATTGCATGCCAGTGGATCTGATCCTGCGGCATGCAATGGCATCCATCCGACCGGCAACCGCAGCCGCAGCCGCAGCCGCACAGTGCACCGCCGGGACCAAACGGCCAGCAGCAGGGAATCGACGCAGACGCTCGCGCAGAACCCTGCCAACGGACGACACATGCCACGGCGACACCAAAACCACGTCGACGCACGTGTTTACAGTTCCCCCCAATTATCTCTCCGATGGCCGCCCGTCTGAACCAGGTCGTTGCACACTTGTCCCCGTCGTCGTCGGCGTCGTCCCTCCCGTCGCTGGTCGCAGGTGCGTTGCGCTGGTCTGCCTGCTCTGCCTGCTCTGCCTGCTCTGCCTGTTCTGCCTGTTCTGCCTGTTCTGCCTGTTCTGCTCGCCCTCCATATGCAGGCATGCGTCCGGGCGTGCGTGTAGGACTGCCAGCCGTGGTCTCCTCGTTGCCACACGCACGCACGACTGCCTGTTCGGCTCGCCTCCCACTGGCACGCATTCGTGCATGCATGCCTGCATGCCTTGCTGCCTCGGTGCCTACCCTGCCCACTCTTGCCGCTGGCCCTCCCTGCCCCACTGCTCGCCATGAGCTTGCTGTGCCGTGCTGCGCTGTGCCGTGCTGTGTGGTGTGTGCCGTGTGAGCAGCTGCCTGCGCGCATGACCAGCCCGCGCACAATAACGTGACCTGGCTGCGGTGCAAACAATCCGGCGACCAATCTGCAATCGCCGCCCGCATTCTGACCATCCTCAACCATCACAATGATGCTCGCTTCCACAACGGACGTTCCCCCCAACACGGCTGCAGACCACAACAAGTCCCAGTTCGCCTCGGTGCCCCTCGCGCCGCCCGACCCCATCTTCCACCTCACTGCCTCGTACAAGGCAGACCCCGATCCGTCAAAGATCAACCTCGGCGTTGGTGCCTACAGAGACAACAACGGCAACCCGTGGATCCTGCCCGTCGTCAAGAAGGTATGCATGCAAGCAGCACTCCACTGTCTCGCTCTCTCTCTCTCTCTCTCTCTTCCTCTCCACGTCCCGCTCTGGTGCCTAACCCACCGAGTCTCTGTCTGCGTCTGCCACCTCATCGCATCGCTGCCATGCAACGGGCTCCAGGCCGAGCGCAAGATCGTCGACGATCAGTCGCTTGATCACGAGTATCTGGCCATTGACGGCATCAAGTCCTTCACGGATGCCTCTGCCCGCCTGATTCTCGGCGCCAACTCGCCCGTCATCAAGGAGAAGCGCTATGCCACTGCCCAGACCATCTCGGGCACGGGTGCCGTGCGTCTTGGTGCCGACTTTTTGATCCGCTTCAAGCCTGCTACCGTGTACATCTCGAACCCGACCTGGGGTGAGTCGATTCGAGTCAGTGCTCTCGTCCTTATCGCGACAAGATCGTGTATGATCTGGCCGGGCATGTCGGAGATGCCGTCCGAGTCCTGTGGATTGTATTGTCACCCGTGACGATCCGAAGATGAGGGGGGTGGGGGAGAATGAGCATGATGAGGATCGGCCAGTGCCGTTGGTCGGCGTGCACTTGGCATGTGCACTCGGCCACCTGGCTGACCCTGGCCTTCATCTCCGCCTCGGCTTCCAGCAAACCACCGCGCCATCTTTGCTGATGCCGGCTTCAAGGACATTCGCGAGTACCAGTACTGGAACCCTGCCACTCGCGGCCTCAACATGGACGGCATTATGGAGACCTTCAGGGTAAATGCACCGCCATGACCTGCCGATCCATAGTAGCTTGTCCACTCTCTGCCTACCGTGCACATGTGCTGACAGTCTTGCTTTCCAGAATGCTCCCAACGGATCCATCCTGCTGCTCCACCCTTGTGCCCACAACCCCACCGGTGTTGACCCCACCATGGACCAGTGGAAGCAGATTGCGGCTGTTGCACGTGTAAGTGTCCAAACAAGCTCTTGAGCTTAAAACAGGCACGTGCGTTATTGTGCACACACAGAGTGCTAACCATGTCCGCGTCGGCAATGCAATGATGTGTTCGGCCACGCAGGAGAAGGGCCATGTCATCTTCTTCGACTGCGCCTACCAGGGCTTCGCCAGCGGCAACCTTGACCGCGACGCCCAGGCTGTCCGCTACTTTGTCGAGTCGGGCATGGAGGTCCTCATTGCGCAGTCGTACGCCAAGAACTTTGGTCTGTACAACGAGCGAACTGGTGCCCTCAGCGTAATCACCAAGACCGCCGAGCTGGCCCAGAACGCCAGCAGCCAGCTGTGCAAGATCATCCGTGCCGGCTACTCCAACCCGCCCGCCTTTGGCGCTCGCATCGTGTCGCTTGTGCTCAACGACCCCGTTCTCTTTGGGGAATGGTGCGTCTCTGCCCATTCACTCGCTCCCCATCGCCTCTCGCTGACATGACCCCCCGTGCACACGCCATGCATTGTGCCTTGCAGGGAGGTGCAGCTCAAGTCGATGGCCGACCGCATCATCTCCATGCGCAAGGCTCTCTTTGAGGCCCTTACTGACCTCAAGACGCCTGGCACCTGGAACCACATCACGGACCAGATCGGCATGTTTTCGTTTACAGGTCTTACCAGTACGTGGCAATCTGTCTGCCAGTCTGCCTGTGTCGATGCTCAGCCTTGTCAGACCTTGAGAGCCAGCCAGTCTCACACGCATTGCGCTGCCGTGCCTCCAGCCCCCCAGGTCAAGGTGCTTCGCGAAAAGTACCACGTCTACATGACGGACAATGGCCGCATTTCCATGGCCGGCTTGAACACGTCCAACGTGCGTCGGTTTGCCGAGGCCGTCGACTTTGTCGTGCGCAATGTCAAATAAGCGTCCTGTATGGTTTTCCCACACCCTCTCTCACCATCTCTCTCTCTCTCTCGCCGTCCCTCGTTCCAAATCTCTTGTTTCTGTGATGCCCAGCCAATGCAACTAGTGTCCAACCCATACCGCCCTGCCATTCATTACGAGACGCGGACATGAGCAGTGCTGCTGTCTTGATGTTGACCGCCGCCACCAGACTGCTCGTGAGAGCCTCCCATGGAAAATTCAGACGTTGTAGAGGATCATGGACCGGTCATCCGAGACACTCATCAGACGCGTCGAGTCTTCGTTGTATGCAACGCCCCACACCTGGTCCGTGTGCGCATCAAACGTATGCACGCACTGTCTCGAGTTCATGTCCCAGATCTTGACGCGCTTGTCGCTCGACCCTGATGCGAAATGCGACGCGTCCGGTGCAAAGCTCACGGACAGCACCCACGACTGGTGGCCGGTAAGCGTGGCAAGGCAGTTTGCGTGGTGGACGTCGTAGATGTTGATGCGGCGGTCGTCGGACGCCGTGATGAGCAGCTGGGAGTCGGCCGAGAAGGTCATGGACCGGATAGCCATCGAGTGGCCTGGCAGGGAGTGGATGAGCTTGCCCGTGGGCACGTCAAAGATGTGGATCGATCCGTTCTCGGCGCCGCTTGCCAGCAGCATGCCGTTGGGACTCTGTCGCGATGGCGTCAGCACTCTTGCTGGCTGATGCAGACCGTGCGGCGGGTCTGACCCTACAAGCGTGACAAGCGACTCACATAGGCAAGAGACATGACAAACTTGCCACGCGTCTCGAGGGTGCGGTCTTTCTCGCCCGTCTCGACGGACCAGCAGTTGATGTTGCCTGCGTGCGTGCCAGCAGAGATCTGGCGGCCGTCGGGCGAAAACACAACCGACCATGCCTCGACTGGGCCAGCATCAAACGCCTTGATGAGCGAGTGCGACATGAGATCCCAGATGCGCACCTGGCTGTCAAGCGACGTGGACACGGCATCTGCATGCATGCACGCATGCATGCGTCGCGCAGCCATTGGGTCAGCCTTGTCAACGGCGCCATGCTGCAAGGCACAGGCAGGCAGGCAGGCGAGCATACATGTGCCGCTGGGCGAAATGTCGACCGAAATGACGCCAAGCTGGTGGCCTTCAAGCGTGTGCTGCAGCGTCATGGTGTCTGCATTCCTGCCAAATGCGAGAGCGAGTGCGTGAGACACGGAGTGAGACACGGAGTGAGACGCTGTGACCCCCAAGAGACAGACGCCGGCTCGCTTACCAGACTTTGACGGTGTCGTCGACAGAGCCAGTGACTATCTTGTTGCCTCGTCTGCCACAAGCTATTGCCCAGATGCCGTCCTCGTGGGCTGTTTGTTGTTGCGGACAGGTTGACGTTGTCGCCAGCAAGCCGGCCAGCCGGTCAGCCAGACGGAGGGTGGCGAGACGACAGACGGCACAGGCAACGCTCACCATCCTTGATGACTCTATGCACTTGGAACTGCGCAGGTGTTTGGCACGGACGCAAGACCAGCAGGGCAGAGCGGGCCACCGCCACCGCAGCACCAGCCGAGCACCGTCAGTTTGACGCTGGCAGCAGGTTGAGCAAATCTCTGTCCAAGATCTCGCTCACCGGCATGTCGTGTTGTGGTCGGTCAAGTCGGTGTGAACGCCAAGTCAGCAAGCATGGTGGGGGGGAAGTGTCTGAAGACACACTTGTATTTACAGTCAAGCAAGGCGCTGCAACGAGAGCAAGAAAGAATAGGAGGAAGAAGGGGACGTAGATAAGGCAGGCGGGGCGGGGCACGGCAGGGCGGGCAGAGCCAGCGCGGTGCTCTACTTGGCCTTGGCGTTGGCGGGGTTGAGCGGAGACGACTTCCAGTTGCCGGCTGCTGCCTTGAATGCATCGCGGTGCGACAGGGTCGGCTGGGCGGCCTTGACCTTGGGCAGCTCGTCCTTCATGAACTGGTTGTACGGCGACAGCGGGCGCTTGGCACCGCCGGCAGAGGCCTTGGGAGCGGATTTCTTGGCAACGCTTGCCGCGGTCTTGGTGGCTGTCTTTGCAACTGCTTCGCGGGCCATTGTGGATATGGAGTGGGCTGCAGAGCACCAACAGCAGGCGTCAGTCTCGGGGCGCCAGGCTCGGCCGTCAGGCGAAGAGGGGGCAGGCGTCAATGCGACGTACTGTTGTGCGGGCTGAAAGCTTCTTTGGGGCGAGTGTGTGCGGGGTGCAGCGGGGCCGCTTTATAGTTGACTGGCGCTCACCACGTTGCGCTGCCGGACCTTGTCGGGGAATTCTTGCTATTGACATAGGGGAGCCAATCAGCGTGCTGCACTCTGGTCACGTGAAAGGAGCTTGTTGTGAGTCGGAGATGGCCAGTTGAGTTGAGAGTCTGGCGCTGATTGGCTGGCGTGAGAGTCAAGCGCTGATTGGATGGCTCGAGGATCTTGGTGCCTCAACCTTGCACACTCGTGCATGTTGGCACGCTGGAGAGGCCTCCAGCTCAGTCAAGCATTCATTCCGCCCATCAGCCAAGTTGGTTCAAGATTCAAGTGATACACAGTGTTGTTCATTCAGTTAACGATCTTGTCAAGGGCAGCAATAAGCTTGCGGAGGTCGTTGAGGTCCTTGCCAGTCAGGTTGCCCTTCTTGCCCTTGCCCTTGCCCTTGCCACGGCCATTGCCCCGGCCATGCCCCCGGCCTTCCTTCTCGGCCTTCTTCTCCTCGGCCCTCCAGCCTTCGTCGCGTCCTCGGCCTTCTTCTCCGCAGCCTTCGTCGCGTCCTCGGCCTTCTTCTCCGTAGCCTTCGTCGCGTCCTCAGCCTTCTTGGCGTCCTCGGCCTTCTTGGCGTCCTCGGCCTTCTTGGCATCAACGCCAGTCGCGCCCTTCTTGGCATCCTCGGCCTTCTTGGCATCCTCGGCCTTCTTGGCGTCCTCGGCCTTTTTGGCATCAACGCCAGTCGCGGCCTTCTTGGCCTCCTCAGCCTTCTTGGCGTCCTCGGCCTTTTTGGCATCAACGCCAGTCGCGGCCTTCTTGGCCTCCTCAGCCTTCTTGGCGTCCTCGGCCTTCTTGGCATCAACGCCAGTCGCGGCCTTCTTGGCATCCTCGGCCTTCTTCGCGGCTTCCTCGGCGGCCTTCTTGGCGGCGTCGTTGGCAGCAGGAGGAGGAGCGGCAGGAGGAGCGGCAGGAGGAGCGGCGCCACCAGCGGCAACCTTGAGCTTGTCGGCACCGACAAAGTCCTTGAAGCCCTGATCAGCGAACAGCTGGGCGACCGACTTGCCGGCGTTGTTGGCGATCGGCGTGGTCAGGGACTTGGTGGCGATGGCGTTGATCTGGGCCGCAGTCAGACCGCCGTTGGCACCAAACTTGGTGGGGAGGTCCTGGTCGGACACGAGAGCGAGGATGCCGCGGAGCTCGGGCGTCTTGGGGAGCGCCGGGTCGTTACAGAGCGTCGGGAGCGCGCCAGGCGTGAACGGGTTGAAGTTCTTCTCGGTGTTCACCAGCGCCTTGGCGGCGGTGAGGGCGGCAGCATCACCGGGCTTGGCGGCAGCGATGGTGTCGGCGAGCGAGAGCTTGAGGCAGGGGTCGGCAGCACCGAGAAGAGCGCTGGGGATTTGGCCGGCGATGCCACCGCCAACGGCGGCGTTGGCAAGACCCTCAGCAGGAGGGTTCTGCTGGCCGAAACGGGCCTGGACGGGAGCGGCGATGGCGAGAGCGGCGACGAGAATGGCAACGATCATTGTTGGTTATGTTCAAGGGGATGTACAACAGAGAGCTTGATGCGGGAACCGTCGCAGGGGGGACGGCCGCGTTTTATACAGCGCCGTCCGGGCAGCGCCCTTGTCTCGCTGATTGGCTCAAAAAACAGCGCGCCACCAAGCCTGTTTCAAAAGACACAAAGCAGTGGCGCCAAGCGCGTGCCTGGGCCACTGTGCGCCACGCGCAAAGGGCTGCGAAGGGCTGCCAAGGGCTACGTGGCCGGACGGCGTGCCGATTAATCGCCGAACAATGGACTACTTCGCTCTAATGGATATCACACACGGCGCCACTTGGCTATTGGTTGGCCTGCTCCCCATGACGTCATTCAGGTGGTGGCTCGCAGGGAACACCACGATGAAAGCCAGAGGGCGTGCGCCTCTCTGTGTGCGATGTTGTCTATTGGACAGCGTCTGCTGGACGGCGTCTATTGGCTGGTGTCTCTGCTGTTACGTTGGGGAGTCCTTCAAGGGATGGTAATGACAAAGCTAGTAGTCGAACTGTATATTCATTGGGCAAGAAGATCAACCAAGGACCTTCACCATCTGGGAAAGAAGGTCCTTCAGCTGGGCAATGACGCCTGCGCTGAGACCCGACTTGCCACCGTTTCCAGCGTTGCCGCCAGTCGCGCCGGCGCCGGCGCCAGTGTTGCCACCAACAGCAGGAGGGGGAGGGGGAGGAGTGACGTTGTTGCCGGCAGCAGCACACTCGGTTGCAGAGGCCGCGCGAGTGACGGTGACCGTGGTGGTCACGACAGCCTTGGCAGCGCCAGTGCCGGTGGGCTTGTTGTCGGCAGCAGGAGGAGGAGCAGCGCCACCAGCGGCAACCTTGAGCTTGTCGGCACCGACAAAGTCCTTGAAGCCCTGATCAGCGAACAGCTGGGCGACCGACTTGCCGGCGTTGTTGGCGATCGGCGTGGTCAGGGACTTGGTGGCGATGGCGTTGATCTGGGCCGCAGTCAGACCGCCGTTGGCACCAAACTTGGTGGGGAGGTCCTGGTCGGACACGAGAGCGAGGATGCCGCGGAGCTCGGGCGTCTTGGGGAGCGCCGGGTCGTTACAGAGCGTCGGGAGCGCGCCAGGCGTGAACGGGTTGAAGTTCTTCTCGGTGTTCACCAGCGCCTTGGCGGCGGTGAGGGCGGCAGCATCACCGGGCTTGGCGGCAGCGATGGTGTCGGCGAGCGAGAGCTTGAGGCAGGGGTCGGCAGCACCGAGAAGAGCGCTGGGGATTTGGCCGGCGATGCCACCGCCAACGGCGGCGTTGGCAAGACCCTCAGCAGGAGGGTTCTGCTGGCCGAAACGGGCCTGGACGGGGACGACGGCGACGGCGGTGAGGGCGAGGACGGCAGCGTTGAAGATCATCTTGAGTTGGAGGAGTGTTACAGGGGAATGTACAGCTGAGAGCTTGATGCGGGAACCGTCGCAGGGGGGCGGCCGCGTTTTATACAGCGCTGCCCAGGCGGCGCTGCCCGGACGGCGCCGTCAGGGCCACCCGACACTTGCGGCGCGCGGCGAGTGCCACCACAGACGTTTCAAACGAGCGGCCGTTGGCGAACCTCCCTGTGTTTCAGAAGACGCGTTTTTGCGAGGGGTGGCGCTTCCGTTGCTGTGAAAGCGGCGCGATCGTCGCATATTTGCAGCCTTGGTGGCTGTTGGCCGCCGTGGCCTGCCGCGTTCTTTGCCCCCGTGGCCCGCCGCATGGCCTGCCGCCCTTTGGACCGACACGCCATCCTGACACGGCCGACTTGGCTGGCGTGGCACTGAGCAAACCTGCGAAAGTGGGGTCCTGCACGAATGTGTGCCAAGTGTGCAGGGCAGGCTGGAGGTGGTTGGAGGAGCGAACTGGCCAGACGGCTCCAACAGAGCCGTTGATCCCGGGCATTGCAGTCAGGCCCGCACGGGTTTGGAGCGGCTCCGCAGCGCTGTTGCAGGTCTGGGCTGGGCTGAGCACCGTTCGGACACGATCTGCGGAATTGTTTGTTGCACCTTCTCGAGCAACTCGGACACCACCACCACCACCACCACCACCAGCCAGCACTTGACCTGCTCGTGCAAGCGCCATGTTTGCGTCTCACAACCCGCTCGCCGAATGGCTCAGCAGCTCAAACGACGCCATATGCCTCCGTCTTGGTGCGTCTGTCTGTCTGTGAGCATGCCCGTCTGTCCAGTGCTGTGTTTGCACGGCTGGGCTGGCTGGACCAAACGACGCTGACGCAACGGACTGCCCCCACCAACACAACCGGACATGGCCTGGCAGTCAAGGCAGGCTCAGAGACACACACCGACGCCGATGCTGACCAAGGCGACGGCCACGATGCAGAGTTCCACCCGCTCTACTCCTACCCTGTCTTTGGTGACGAAGAGCAAGTCTTTGGCTTCAAGAACCTCAAGATCAAGGTATGCAGAGCTGCGGGTTTCCGTCGTGCCCTCTTGTCCGACACCCGGCACTCGCTGACAACGAGCTGCCCCAGCTGCACTACACCTCTGGATCGCTGTACGCCTATCTGGGCTTCACCTACTCGTCTCGGATAGGCGAGGGGCCGTCCAAGCGTATTGCACCAGGCGTGCAACCCCAGGACGTTGTCGGCATGATCTCTGAGAAGCTTGCAATGAGTTGCGTCCGCTTGCGATCGATCCTGGCCTGCGCACTCAACCACTGACACCCAGCGGGCATGTCCTCTCCACAGCCGGCGTCACAAACAACTACGACGAGTTCCTTGGGCGTGTCAAGGCCGACGAACAGACGTTTACTCCCATGGGCCAGAAAGTGCACGAGTACTCTGTCGACGACGAGATTTACGAGTTGTACGAGTGCACCTTTGAGACGCCAAAGTTCAAGGACTACCACCGCCGACTCCAGACGTTCTTGCTGTGGTTCATCGAAGGCGCGTCGTTCCTCCACGAAGACGACCTCTACTGGCGGTTCCTTCTCCTGTACGGGTTCTGGGCATGGCCAGGCACTTACAGATCAGCGTGACTGACGGTAGTCTGGCAATGCGGCTGCGTGTGCAGGTTCAAAAAAGAGACAGGCGCCAGCGGAAAGCAGGTGTACAGAATTGTCGGATACATGTCCTACTACCCCTTCTTCCACTTCCCTGACCAAAAACGCATGCGCATCAGGTATGCACATGGCAGACTGTGGTGCTGCTTGCCCAGCATGCACTGCTGACGTTGCCACAGCCAGTTTATCATCCTGCCGCCGTACCAGAAACAGGGACACGGTCGCAGTTTGTACACGTCTGCGTACAAGCGGTTCGTGGCGGACAAGGACGTTATTGACATCACGGTTGAAGACCCCAACGACGGCTTCCAAGACCTGCGCGACAGGTGCGACGTGGAACATCTGATCAGCGAAAAGGCGCTGGCTGGCCTCACAGCGCCTCTCACGCGGTCGCAGATCTCTGCCATGCAGAAGCAGTTCAAGCTCTGCCGGGTGAGTCTATTGTTGCCGTGGGGATGCATCCATGGTGGCGCACAGCATACGTGCATGTCCTGACAGACAATGCGTTTCCAGCGCCAGGCAGACCGATGCGCAGAGATTCTCATGCTGGACCGCGCAAAGCGCATGGATGCACGCGCAATGCGACAGTATCGCCTGTTTGTCAAGGCACGCATCTACCGCCAGAACCGCGAGGTGCTTGAGGGCATGGAATTTGACGAGCGGCTGGACAAGCTCCACTCGACGTACCTGGGCCTTG
This sequence comes from Entophlyctis helioformis, assembly GCA_025526915.1. NCBI lineage: Eukaryota > Fungi > Chytridiomycota > Chytridiomycetes > Chytridiales > Chytriomycetaceae > Entophlyctis > Entophlyctis helioformis. Next base: position 7,534 of record JAHLKH010000101.1, on the reverse strand, counting down.
TTGAGGACTACCAGGATGTGCTGGACGCGCTCGACTAGGCAATATCTTGCGTCACAATGCCTGCATGGCCTGGTCTGGACCCGCCTCGGCCAACGTCCTGCACAGGCAGCCTGGCACGATCACCAGAATGAACAATCATACTTGTGTGCACAAGGATGCAAAACACACACGGCTTCATGTATTGGTTGGCCGATCGTCGCCCATGACGCAAATGAATGCAGGTCTGGGACAGATCACAGCTTAGCCTGGGGCGAGTTGACATCGGCGCACATGGCAGCCACATCACGGAGCACCTGCTCAAACGTAGACTTGAACTTGGCCGTTGACGTTTCCTTGCACGACACCTTGGACTCGACGCCCATCTTGATGATCTTGTCGCCAATGGTGTAGTTCATGCCATAGCCGTCCACAACCACGGCGCCAAAGCCAGTGCCATAGAGGCGATCAGACGGGAAGAGAGCGCTGGTGGACAGCTGCCACTTGCTCGACTGCGCAAAGACGGGGTGCTTGAACACGTCCGATGACTCGCCGTCCTTCATGACGAGACGGAGGCCAAGGAGATGGCGATCGACGCCGCGTCCGTCGCTGGCAACAGCCAGGTAGTCCACATGGGCCTTGCAGGCGGTTTGGAGTGCCTTGTACTTTTCGGCGGGCTAGCGACGAACATGCAATTGCCAGAGCAAGTCAGCACACATGATAGCTCCTCCATTCAGTGCTGGCCAGTACATACCGTGGCATTAGGGGCCTGCATGGTGCGAGCAAAGGCCTGAGCTTCAAGCGACAGCGATCTGCACGTCTCTGTGCGGCCATGCAGGAACTTGCGCGTGGATGCCGTCTCGTACACGGCCGCGAATTGGCCGTGGATGCGGTAGTAGGTGAGCTGCAGGCACATCTGGATGTACGCATCCGGGCTGACCTTGGCTGTTGGCTGTGTGAGTCGGCGGGCAGTCGGGCATCAGCCAAAACACCAAGCCTCACCGTTCTTCTTGATGAAATCGCCACCGTACTCGGCAAAGTGCATGACGGTCAGATCGCTGTCGGCGATGAGCTTGCTGGCCGCAGCCTGTGCATCCACGATAGCCTTGCCAATCTTTGCGTCCGTGTTCCACGTGAGACGGCGTGCCTTGTTGGCAGTGGGAGCCGACAGGATAGCTCCTGGCGAGTCCTTGGCAGGCTCGCTTATGAGCCATGATGATCAGATACGGCACCAACTGTTGTGAGATCTCTGCTGCTACCCATGAAATGGACGGTGCAAAGCGAGTAGCCTGCCATGACTTACTTTTTGGCAGCAAAGTCGACGGCCAGAGCAGGCACAAGAGCATCGCAAGGCGAGTGCTCGCCGTTGATGCCGATGCGCGCATCGTTGGAAACAGCAACAGTGATGCAGGTATCGAACCAGCGGTTGCGTCCGTCAAAGTTGTGGAACACAAACTCTGTAAAGCAGGGAACACCGGCGGGTCAGCATACAAAAGGACGCATCTGCTCCAAGCAACTGCGAGAGAAATCAACGCACTGCCTTGATCCTCGACCGTGTAAGGAATGGCACGGTCGTCGAGACTGACTGCAAAAAGCGCCGAGTCGATCCACTTGAACGTCTCTGTGTTGGCACCGCCCAGCGACTCGAGATGGGCCCGCGACTTTGCCCAGTTGTTGCGGTTCTCCGACGTCATGATGCAGACTGGCGGCTGGATGTCCTTTCCAGCCGTGACTTCTGCAACAATCGAGCGCAGTTGCCTTGATGCCGAGCAAACTGTCAGTCTGTGCATTGATCTTGCCAGCAGAGCCGTTACTGATCCAAGACGAGCGGCTGGAACACAGACCTGAGAATGTCAGAGATGGCCAGGCGCTTGCCGGTCTGCTGGTCGTAGACATTGACGGCATAGATCTGGTCGCGCACAAGCACAATAATGTGCTTGCTGGGCGACTTGAATCCGCCCACAAGGACATCGCAATCGGGCTTGGGGATGCGCGAGATGCCAAAGATGTTGCGGTACTGGTTCATGCACTGCGGGCCTGCACGGGTGGCTTCGGGCTTGATGACCTCGCTGGCGACATTGGCCAGCATGCCGACATGTTGTCCCGATGTCGATCCGGCACGTGAGCCAGCAAGAATGGAATCGGAACGAGACATGCACGTGAAGGCGACGGTCAGCGCTGAACGGCAGCCGGCAGGCGAGAGCAAGAGAGGCCAGGCGGTGCCAGAGGCGGCCTGGCTGCACGAGCAGCACAATGCACGAGACTGCGACACGCAATGCACAGGACGCACCGCTCGAGCATGTCCTTGAAGGTGACCAGGTTGGACACAAAGCCGGCAGCGCGCAGCAGCTGGAAGTCGGTAAACTGGCCCGTGGCCGGCCGAGCGCGGTCGCCGTCGGTCATGAGCGCACGCGGGGTGTCTGGGTGCGGCGCCGTGAGCAGGAACCAGTTGGAGTTGATGAGCAGCGGCTCGCGCCAGGACAGGTAGGCCAAGCGCAGCCACCAGTCCTCGAGCCACGATGACGGCTGGGCCTTGGCGTGCGCCTCGAGGCGGGCCTGCAGCTGCGGCCCAAGAGCGCCGTCCTTGGCAAAGTCGGCGACCGTGGCAGCGTACGCCTCGTACTCGGCCTGCGTGGCAAAGTGCGGCCGGGTCGTGCGCAGATAGCGCTGCAGCGTCTCGGGCAGCGGCGGCACAGGCAGGCGCGGCAGCTTGTCCTGGTTGGCAAAGGTCTTGACGGCGGTGGCGGTCGCGGGCGATGACATGTCGACTGTTTCTGATCAGCGGGGGAACCAACCAAAGAGCGTGCACAGACGCGGCACAGACGCGACGGCGAGGCAGCGAGGCAGATGTGAAAGAAGGCACAATGGCAAAGAACGGGTCCGCACTTGGTTTCATTGCACAGAGCCACCATCATGCCGGCAGACGAGGAACAGGGGAAAGCGGGAGCAACAAAGACGAGACCCCGACGACGATACGTACACAAGTACCGGCAGAGGCAGCAACGACAACAGCCACCAGATTCATCATCACTACTACAAGAGTGCCTCGTATGCTTAGTTCTTGTAACCACGCGACGCACGGCGACCACGAGCACGCTCGAACTTGCGGCCCTTGGAGCGGACGTAGGGCTTGGCGTGGGAGCCGGGCTTGCCGGGGGTGCCAAAGTGCTTGACAGCCTCGCGCGAGTTCTTGGGGCCACGGAGGAGAACGGTGCCCTTGCCGAGGGGCGACCGGAGGGCAAGCTGGTCAAAAGTGAGGATCTCACCGCCGGCCTTGATGATGCGGGCACGGGCGGCAGAGGTGACGCGGAGAGCGGCAACGGTCATCTTGGGGACCTCGAGGAGACGGATGTCGTCGGTGACGGTGCCAACAACGACGGCGATCTTGCCCTCCTTGCCAGCAAGGTACTTGCTGAGACGGGCAACCGAGATGGGAGGGCGGTTCACACGCGACATAAACAGTCTCTTGAGGACAACCTTGTTGAACTTGGAGTCCGTGCGGCGAGCGAGGAAGCGGTACAGCTGTGACGGGTCATCACACGGTGGTCAGCGGCTCGTCGTCAAGCAGGGAACGATTCAAGCCAAAGCATGCATGCAAGAGAGAGAGAGAGAGCACACACCTTGACGAGGAGGCTGAGGTAGACATCCTAAAGAGCGCAAAAGCATCGAAAATGTAATGTCAGTGGCGTTGCGGCAGGCAGGCCGGCTGGCGATAAGCTTTACGCATATGCAGCGGCCACTTGCCTGCGACTTGGGGGCCGTACGGTTGCCCTTCTTGACGTGGTGCTTCTGGATGAGATCGCGACCCTATATTGGCATGAATGCCGTCGGAAACAGGCAGCGCACGCTTGTCAGCACCAAGACCATCGATCGCAAGCACGGCAGCTTGAACGAGCAGCATGCAATGGACGTCGGCGTTGAGCGAGCAGCGACAAAGTTCCAGCAGATGCAGACGCCGCTCTCGCTGTCGATGCCGCTGTGGTGCTGTTCACGCAGCTGAGGAATGCAGAGCACTGCGGCTGAGAGAGCCACTCGGCGGCATTCCGCATTGTTGCTGCTGCTGCTGCTGCAGTCGTCGAATGCTGTTTGGCGGCGGCAGTTCACGGGTGGCGGCTGGCTGCGGCGTGGGGCTGAACCCGTCACAGTGTTGGCGGCCGCTGCTGTTGCTGTCGCCGGTGAGTTGGTCGCCGGTGTGGTTGTTGCCGCCGGTGTTGCCTGAATCGAGTTGCGAGTCGCAATGTGCCACGACCAGGAATCGCATCCCATCCCATCGCATCCATCCCATCCCATCCCATCCAGCCGACGGGGGCAGGAGGGAAAGGCGTCCAGTGGACAGGTGGATGGGCTGGGGACTGTCCATCCCGTCGTGCTCGACGTCGCTGGTGTTGAACCGGTGCTGCCCGACCGGTGCTGCTGGCTGGTCGCAGCTCGCTGCTCGCTGCTCGCTCAAGCCCGTCACACGTGGCGGCATGCGGCAAGACGCCTACCATTTTGGTTAGTTCGTGCGGTGGAAAGGTAGGGCGCTGAGCCAAGCCAAAACACTATCAGAAACACTACGAACAAGTCACGTGATCGAGTTCACTTTTTCATTCCAAACTCGCCACAGCGGCCGACGACGGTGCGGCTGTCGCTTCAGTCGAGCGCGGCCGCATCTTGGCAAGCAGATCACGGAGCGTCCGCTGCGCCACGTCGTCGCCGTACTCGCCAATCGCCTCGATGGCCCCCAACGCGGCGCTCGTGGGTGGAACGGCCAGTGCCACCATTTCCTCACACAGCTGGATCGCAGTCAAGACATCCTGCGCCACAACGCTGCATTGCAGGAGGCCGGCGTACGTGTCTGGGCCGCCAACAACGCCATCGCGCTTCATGGTCCATCGCAGGTCCTTGAGTGCAAACAGAGCGCAGCTGTATGCATTCTCTCGCCGGAATCGCCGTCTGCGGTGCTGTGTCCCGTCTGGCTGGTCAACCAGCTGAGTGCGCTGGCCGAACTGACTTTGCAGATGCGTCGCGTTGTCCGACAGAGATGCAGACCCTATCGTCGAAAAGAACAGTGTGTATAGATCGGCAGACGGCACGAATCCGTCGTGCCGCATGTCCGCGAGTCGCTGGGTCGCAAGCTCGATGCGCCAGGAGGTGATGAATGCCTTGATTGCGCGCTTCACCAATTGAAGGTCATACTGGATGCCCTGCGAAATCATCTGCTGCTCGACTTGCCCGGCAAACGAGTACGTGTCTGTCGCGCCGCCGCTCAGCGCAATCGCATCAAACACGGCTCCGTACGACGTTCCATCTGGCACGACGCCAGAACTGACCATCCGCTGCATCACCTCCCACGCTGCGGTGCCGCGCGACGACCGCATGCCAGACGCCGACCACTGGGATTGGCGATGCACTGGAGAACTCTATTGTACGCCTGCATCTCCGCCATGTATCCGCGACGCTCAAACGCCACAAAAACGTCCGTGATGAACCGCACCGTTGCAAACTCGCCAGACTGATGCAGTTGCGTCGCCGACAAGTACGAGATGACGCTGTCCATCGTCTCCGACTCTGCCTCGATCCGTCCGTCAACAATATCGGTCACCAGAGCGTTTGCTTGTGAAAGCCACCGCTGAATGCGACGGTGCTCCTGCTCAACGCTCAGATGCGAGCTGTCGAAAGCAGGCTGCTGTGATGCGTCGGTGATCGCATTTGGATGGCGGCCATCACGGTGCACCAACGCCACCTCGACAGACTTGAGCAGCGCCTGGTCAAAGGTCGGTGACAGGATCGTCCGCAGGTTTGTTGGCAGCACCCTCCGCAGCCACCTTGCAGGCGAATCCAGCATAGCCGGATCACCAAGTCGCGCTGCTGCCATCAGAACCGTCCGTGATGCACCTACTACCGCGCGCGTCTGCCAGAAAACAGGCCGGGACCAGTCGGCTGTCCTGAGCAATGTCTGCAGCTCTTCATATCCGGCAGCCACGTCGGCCTTGCTCGCCATCTGCCGTCTGGAAAGTGCATAGAGTGCCAGCACAGTTGCAGACTCTGCGTTGCGAAGTGCCTCAATGGCCTGCTGCACCTGCTCTGGCTTCACCAGGCCGCTCTGAACGACAGATGGTGCCACCGTGGCACACATGCCAGTGAAAGCGATCGTCAGCAGTCAAAGTATTCGCATATCAGATGCGGCTCTTGCACTTACAGCGAACATGATTGCAAGCGCACCAGCAGGATCGAGCTTGCTGCCAATGCCTCCCACAAGCTCGGCAAGCATGCGTCCAAGTCGCTCTCCATACGGCGACTCTTGGATCTTGTCGGCCAGAAGGAAGCAATGCAGTGCCTCGAGCTGCTGCGACTCCATCAGGTCCTTGACAAGCCGCACAAGCCGCTGGCCAGACGGCTCGACCACAAGGTGCTCCAGAAAAACGGCCAGAGTGGACGACGTCCATGCAGAGTGGCCCCATGCAGCCAGATGCTGAGTGGCTGACTTGACATCCTCGGCCCGTGCGCAGACCTGCAGCATGCTGTGAAGTTCCTTCTCGTCCCTGCGTGCCTTGCTGCTGCTGCTGCTGCTGCTGCTGGCAGTGTTGGCCGCGGAGATCGTCGCATGCTGCTGAACCGGTGCAGGCTGCTGTGCAGGCTGTGCTGCTGGCGACAGGGCTTCTGTGGTGAGGCAGGCTACCAGGTGCATCCTGCCGCAGACAGCTCCAGCTTCCATGCGGCTGCTGGGCGAGAGACGCTGCATGGCAGGCGTTGGCGGCGAGCGAAGCGCCAGCAGTCGAGCCAGAACCAGCGTTTGTCGTCTCAGCATCTCCAAGTTGTGGTTTGTGGGTGAAGTGCGGAAAGTGGTTGGATGGACGGCACAGGTGTTGTGCAACTCGGGAGAAGCAATGCAATGCAAGTGCTGTGCACGCTCGGGCAGTCTCCTCGCAGGATCCTTTCCAGGAGTCACAGCTGCACTCTGGATGTGCTTCATGTGTGCTTGCCATTTTGATAGAATACTATATGTTCTTTCTGGGCAAATCACGTGACAGAAGGAACAAGCCCGGCTAGCTCAATCGGTAGAGCGTAAGACTCTTAATCTTAAGGTTGTGGGTTCGACCCCCACGTCGGGCTGGCTTCTCTTTTGCCCTTCTCGCCATTTTGCTTGACTTGCAGGCATCGATCCTTGGCCAGTCTCTCTCTTTTGCCACAATGGCAGCCTGTCGCTGCTTCTGCCACCCTCTGGCACTCTCCAGCCAGCCGTCCTTGCCCTGATATCTTGCTTGTCTGTCCTTTCATGCCCTTCAACAAACAGTCAGCACAATGAATGTCATCGCAACAACAACAACAACAACTGCCGCTGCTGCTTCTGCGGTCCTTGTATCAAACTGCATTCCATTGGACGCGGCTCCCGCACTTTCTGCCAAGGCTGCTCATCCTCTGCGACACTGCATCGACTGCGCCATCACTCCTTGCCTGGCTGCAGCCTGATCGTTCTGCCAGTGCAGCCATTCAAGATCTCTCTCATCCAACCGGCAGCCGTGGCATCCCTCTCAACTCTGCCAGCTCTGTGTTCCGACAGACGCTCAGTGCCACG
>JAHLKH010000100.1:0-96134 GCA_025526915.1 Entophlyctis helioformis | reverse complement strand
CGAATCCGAACTGCCATGAAACTGCGCCATTCGCATGCCTGGCGTGCATCCGAATCGCTGGTTGCAGTTGCTGACGATATTGACGGCACCAGCATGGGCACTGGACGCCCTTGGGGTTGCCCGTCGAGCCTGACGTGTTACACGATCATGAAACACATCCGATCGAGATGCGGCGTGCTGCTTGTCCGCCGATGCCTGGAATGCGACAACGGCCTTGGTTGATGCGGCTGTCTGGAGAGCATCGGCCGACACCATCACAACTCGCACGGTGGATGGCAGCTGCAGCTGGTCGATGCGCTCTTGTTCAGACTCAGTCGACAGCACAACCGTCACGCCGGCATCGGCGAGAATGAACCGGATGCGCTCGGCTGGGAACTTGGAGTCGAGCGGCACAATCGTCGCGCCAGTCTTGAGCACAGCGAGCAGTGCAAGCGGGAACTCGAGGCATCGCTGCATGATCACTGCGACGCGCGAGCCAACGCCAATGCCGCCAAGTGCGACGATCTGGTTGGCAAGCAGAGTGCCGTACTTGTCCATCGCGCCATACGTGATCGAGTCGTCGCCGTACTCGACGGCCGTCCAGTCGGGATGCTCCACTGCGCGTGCCTCGAAGCCGTGGTGCACTGCCTCGTATGGCAGATCCACAAGTGGTCCGAAGCTGTGCGTGTCGAACAACAGCTGCTGTTCAACTGTAAGCTGGTCAAGCTCAGCAACCGTCACCTTGCCGTCGATCGCTGATTCGCCTGCGAGCTGGACAAGGACAGTCGCAAACTTGTCGATCATCGACCGCACGACAGACTCGTGGACGTTGTGTGCCTCGAACGTGCATGACACGTTGAGCTTGTTGCCCTGTTGTCCAACTGCCACGGATACGAGTGAATCGGCAAACTCCTGAGCATCGACCATGTCGAGACTGAACGGCAGCTGTACACCGTCAACGTCGCCCGTCGGATAGTTCTCAAACACCATGATCGTGTCAAACAGCTTGTCCGTCGTTGGCACGTCTGACCAGCGCTGCACGTCCACAAGCGAGCTGTGCGAGTGCGGCATTGCATCCGCCGAGAAGGACTGCATCGATGCAAGCAGCTGCGACGCCGTCATGTCGTCCGTCAAGTGAGCCGGCACGGGGATCGTGTTGATGAGCACACCGACTGTCTGGTCCAGGCCGTCAATGCCGCCGTCATGTCCAGACACAACTGAGCCAAACACGACATGCTCGCTGCGTGTGTAGTGTCGCAGTGTCATGGCCCAGGCGGCACGCAGCAGTGTCGACACTGTGATGCCCTGCGTCTTGCACACCTCGTTGAGCCGTGCAAGCGTCACAATCTCCTCGAAGCGCTTGTACTTGGGACCAAGGAGTGCGGTCGGCATCGGGTTTTGGAAGCGACAGCTTGGACGTATTGGCGACCAGCGACAGCGACTCGGCCCAGAACGCCTGGCTGGCGTCGGGAGACTGGCCGATCTGCCACTCGACATAGTCACGGAACGAGGCTCCCTCGGCGACCACCGGTTGGCTGACACATGCTCGAATCAGGTTGCTTTCGATGATAGGTGACGACCAACCATCTGTGACAGAGTGGTGCTGCGTCCAGAACAGGCGGACACGGCCATCTGACATGTCGAGTGCGGTGGATGTGTGTCAATGGCAGTAAGTACAAGCCACACAATACATGGAGTCATCGGTGTTGTCTCTCACCTTCGAGAGCAACGCTGTGGAATCGCTGGAACGACTTGCTTGCCATGCTGAAGCCGCGCTGGCGGTCGGATGCAAGGAACGCGTCTGTCATGGCATCAAGCGACTGCGTGTCGACCGGCCACGTGTCTGCACTGCGTGTCCACTCGCTGTGGTCCGCCTTGGCAACAACCTGGATCAGGCCGCCGCTGGTCGACACAAACGCCGTGCGCATGATCGCATACTGTTCTGCAACAGCGCCAAATGCCTTCTGCAGCGTCGCAACATCAAGATCGCCGCGGATGTCCAGCACTGTCTGCACCACGTACTCGCTCGGGTCGCGCATCATCGCAGACAGGAATCCAAGCTGCAGCGGCGTGACCGGGTACATGTCGTCCACATCAACCGGCCGCAGTCCAAGCACCGTGTGCGACTCAGACTCTGCCTCGGCAAGCGCAGCCTCAGACGGCAGCAGCGGCACGTCGGCAAGCACACGGCCGCCGATCGTCGCAGAGTCTGTGCAGTGTGCAACAATGCGCTGCATCCACACTGACCACTGCGACATCCACAACTCGAGCATCTCTGCCGTCATCATGAACTCTTCAGATGTCACATCCAGTACAAGCTGTGATCCTTCGTGGAAACAGTTCATGCCCACGGGGTGGAGCAGCTTGTCGTCTGGGTTGGCGGACCAATCCTGATTGAGTGTCGTGTCCATGGCAAAGAACGCATCGTCGCCCTCGAGAGACTGGAAACGACCGAAGTAGTTGAACGACACGCGGTGGCCAGCATGCGACTGGACGGTTGCCGTGGCGTCGCTGGATGGCGCAAGGTGCTTGATGGCGCCATACGACAGTCCCTTGTGCGGCACACTGCGCAGCTTGTGCTTGACCTGCCGCAGCACGTCGCCAATGTGCGACTCGCGAGACGCCGTGAACATGGCTGGGTAGACCGTCGTGAACCAGCCGACCGTGTTGGTGACGTCGAGACCGTCAGTCCACGGCTCGCGTCCGTGGCCCTCGAGATCGATGCACAGCTGGTGGCTGCCGTTGCTGTCTGCCGACGACCGCACATCAGCCAGTGCGAATGTGAGCGCAGCAAGGACAATGTCCTGGATGTTGGTGCCATACGGCATGTTGGCGGCATCCAGCTGGCTGGTGACCGATGCATCCACGACACCGCGACTGCTGTGCACCGTGGATGCCACGAGAGCACCATCGGCAGACGCCACATCGGGCTGCTGACCAAAGCCGTCGTCGTGGCCCATGAATGCGTCCCACTTGGCAATGCTGGCAGCATTCAGCTGGGCCGCAAACTCGGTCTGCTGCTCCGACCACGCCTTGAACGAGAGCGTCTTGGGCGGCAGCGAGCCGCCAGTCAGCAGCGTCTGCAAGTCGTCCAGCAGGATGCGCCACGACACGAGATCCACGACCAGATGGTGTGCCGTGAACAGCAGACGCTGCGTGCCGTCGGGAAGACCAAACAGCGATGCTGCAAAGACAGGGCCGTCGGTGATGGACAGCGACTGCTGCACGCTGCGCACGGCGGCCTCGAGGTCGTCGACAGATGCAAGCGGCACAAACGGCACATTGACGGCGGGAATGGCGTCAGGTGCCAGGATGTGCTGCGACCAAGTGATGGTGCCAGATACAGCATCCACAGTGCGCGTGTATCGTGTGCGGAACACGTCGTGGTGCGTGGCAAGTGCAGCGATGGCCGAGCACAGAGACGCAGCGTCGAGAGCATCGCGCGGCCTGACAACAAAGCCTTGGTTGAAGTGGTTGATGTCCAGCCACGAGTGGTTGAAGAACTTGTGCTGGATGGGCGTCAACGGCACAGGGCCAGAGACTGGCGCAAACAGCTGTGCGTCATCGACGGTGGCAACGACCTTGGCGGCGGCAGCGAGCGACGACAGCCGTGGCGACTTGAAGATCAGGGTTGTGGTGATGGCGAACCCGGCAGTCTTGGCCTTGGCAACCAGACGAATGGCCGAGATCGAGTCGCCACCAAGTGCAAAGAACGACGTGTTGCGGCCAATCGAGTCGACCGGCACACCAAGCACATCGGCCCACACGGCTGCCATGCGCATCTCGGCATCGCTCGACAGGCTCTCGACAGCAATCACAACGTCCATGGTGGCGAGTGCCTTCTTGTCCGCCTGCCATTCACCCCAAACCGCCATCATCAATCGCATATGTCAGCGTCATCATCCTCTTCACCATCGCTCAAATGCCCGCATTCATCGCCTGCTCACCTTGCCGTTGACATTCATCGGAATCGTTTCCAACAGCACAATCGCGGACGGCACCATGTACTGCGGCAGCTTTCCATGTGCGTGCTCAAGCACTGCCTCAACAGCAACGCTCGTCGGTGTCACAAACGCAACAATCGCTCCGTCGCGCACCATCGTCACAACACCGTCGACCCCTGCACACTGCTGCAGCACCTTGGACACCTCCTCAAGCTCAATGCGGTATCCCTTGACCTTGACTTGATCGTCGCTGCGGCCGAGATACTCGATCTGGCCGTCGGCGTTCCATCGTCCGATATCGCCCGTGTCGTACATGCGTGTGTCCGGCTGGCTGATGTCCGCCACAAACTTCTCGGCTGTCAAGTCGGGACGGTTCAGGTATCCGCGCGCAATGCCAACACCGCCAATAAACAGACGGCCCTTGACGCCGACAGGGACAGTGTGCAGCTGGTCGTCAAGCACGTAGATGCGCGTGTTGGCAAGCGGCTTGCCGAGCGTCACATGCGATCCTGGCAGCAGCTGCGATGTCGCTGTTGCGAGAATAGTCGTCTCGGTTGCGCCATAGTCCGAGTACAGCTTGACGTGTTCCGCCCACAGATCTACCTGTGACTGTGGCAATGCTTCCGAAACGAGGAAGACCACTTGCAGGTTCGGATAGTCGCGCGGATGGATATGCTGCAGACCGCTTGGTGAGATCGACAGTACGTTGGCCTTGGCAATCATGTCCAGGATAGACTCCTTGGAGAACAAGAGCAGAGTCGCTCCGGTCGTAAGCGCCGAAAGAATGTCGTGCAATGCCGAATCCACACTGATAGTGAATGTCTGCGACATGTTGATGCCTGGTGCCAGATGACTGAAAAGTGGATGGTGGACAATGCGCTCGTAGATGCCGCCATGCTCGATCAGCACTCCCTTGGGCAGTCCGGTCGTGCCTGATGTGAAGATGGTGTATGCGAGTGCATCGGCCGTCGCAATTTCGGCTGCCTTGGTGGTCGGCAGATCCGCAGAAAGAGCATCCAGCTGGAACACCAGTCCGCTGTACGTCGATGGCACGGCGTGTGCTGCAGCTGCCGTCGTGAGCACATGGCCCACATTGCACGACTCGAGCATGTAGCTGATGCGGTCGGCTGGCGTGGATGCCTCGATGGGGACGAATGCAGCACCAGACTTGAGCACGCCGAGCAGTCCAACGACAAACTCGATCGATCGCGTCACAATGAGCGCAACAGACGTCTCGCGAGTGGCGTCGTGCGACTGCAGCAGATGAGCGACCTGGTTGGCGCGTGCATCCAGCTGTGCGTATGTGACGGTCGAGGTGCCGTCATCCAGGGCAACAGCATCGGCGTTGAGAGCAGCGCACGCCTCGAACGCGTTGTGGACAAGATCGTACTTGTGCGGCATGGTCGGTCCGTGTGCAAACCTGACGAGTGCTTGCGATTGTGCGATTGTAAGCTGGTCAAGCTCAGCAACCGTCACCTTGCCGTCGATCGCTGATTCGCCTGCGAGCTGGACAAGGACAGTCGCAAACTTGTCGATCATCGACCGTACGACAGACTCGTGGACGTTGTGTGCCTCGAACGTGAATGACACGTTGAGCTTGTTGCCCTGTTGTCCAACGCCTACCGACAAGAGTGAATCGACAAACTCCTGAGCATCGACCATGTCAAGACTGAACGGCAGCTCGACACCGTCAACGTCACTCGTCGGATAGTTCTCAAACACCATGATCGTGTCAAACAGCTTGTCCGTCGTTGGCACGCCTGACCATCGCTGCACGTCCACAAGCGAGCTGTGCGAGTGCGGCATTGCATCCGCCGAGAAGGACTGCATCGATGCAAGCAGCTGCGACGCCGTCATGTCGTCCGTCAAGTGAGCCGGCACGGGGATCGTGTTGATGAGCACACCGACCGATTGGTCCAGGCCGTCGATGCCGCCGTCACGTCCAGACACAACTGAGCCAAACACGACATGCTCGCTGCGTGTGTAGTGTCGCAGTGTCATGGCCCAGGCGGCACGCAGCAGTGTCGACACTGTGATGCCCTGCGTCTTGCACACCTCGTTGAGCCGTGCAAGCGTCACAATCTCCTCGAAGCGCTTGTACTTGGGACCAAGGAGTGCGTCGGCATCGGGTTTTGGAAGCGACAGCTTGGACGTATTGGCGACCAGCGACAGCGACTCGGCCCAGAACGCCTGGCTGGCGTCGGGAGACTGGCCGATCTGCCACTCGACATAGTCACGGAACGAGGCTCCCTCGGCGACCACCGGTTGGCTGACACATGCTCGAATCAGGTTGCTTTCGATGATAGGTGACGACCAACCATCTGTGACAGAGTGGTGCTGCGTCCAGAACAGGCGGACACGGCCATCTGACATGTCGAGTGCGGTGGATGTGTGTCAATGGCAGTAAGTACAAGCCACACAATCATGGAGTCATCGGCTGTCTCTTACCTTCGAGAGCAACGCTGTGGAATCGCTGGAACGACTTGCTTGCCATGCTGAAGCCGCGTTGGCGGTCGGATGCAAGGAACGCGTCTGTCATGGCATCAAGCGACTGCGTGTCGACCGGCCACGTGTCTGCACTGCGTGTCCACTCGCTGTGGTCCGCCTTGGCAACAACCTGGATCAGGCCGCCGCTGGTCGACACAAACGCCGTGCGCATGATCGCATACTGTTCTGCAACAGCGCCAAATGCCTTCTGCAGCGTCGCAACATCAAGATCGCCGCGGATGTCCAGCACTGTCTGCACCACGTACTCGCTCGGGTCGCGCATCATGCAGACAGGAATCCAAGCTGCAGCGGCGTGACCGGGTACATGTCGTCCACATCAACCGGCCGCAGTCCAAGCACCGTGTGCGACTCAGACTCTGCCTCGGCAAGCGCAGCCTCAGACGGCAGCAGCGGCACGTCGGCAAGCACACGGCCGCCGATCGTCGCAGCGTCTGTGCAGTGTGCAACAATGCGCTGCATCCACACTGACCACTGCGACATCCACAACTCGAGCATCTCTGCCGTCATCATGAACTCTTCAGATGTCACAGCCAGTACAAGCTGTGATCCTTCGTGGAAACAGTTCATGCCCACGGGGTGGAACAGCTTGTCGTCTGGGTTGGCGGACCAATCCTGATTGAGTGTCGTGTCCATGGCAAAGAACGCATCGTCGCCCTCGAGAGACTGGAAACGACCGAAGTAGTTGAACGACACGCGGTGGCCAACATGCGACTGGACGGTTGCCGTGGCGTCGCTGGATGGCGCAAGGTGCTTGATGGCGCCATACGACAGTCCCTTGTGCGGCACACTGCGCAGCTTGTGCTTGACCTGCCGCAGCACGTCGCCAATGTGCGACTCGCGAGACGCCGTGAACATGGCTGGGTAGACCGTCGTGAACCAGCCGACCGTGTTGGTGACGTCGAGACCGTCAGTCCACGGCTCGCGTCCGTGGCCCTCGAGATCGATGCACAGCTGGTGGCTGCCGTTGCTGTCTGCCGACGACCGCACATCAGCCAGTGCGAATGTGAGCGCAGCAAGGACAATGTCCTGGATGTTGGTGCCATACGGCATGTTGGCGGCATCCAGCTGGCTGGTGACCGATGCATCCACGACACCGCGACTGCTGTGCACCGTGGATGCCACGAGAGCACCATCGGCAGACGCCACATCGGGCTGCTGACCAAAGCCGTCGTCGTGGCCCATGAATGCGTCCCACTTGGCAATGCTGGCAGCATTCAGCTGGGCCGCAAACTCGGTCTGCTGCTCCGACCACGCCTTGAACGAGAGCGTCTTGGGCGGCAGCGAGCCGCCAGTCAGCAGCGTCTGCAAGTCGTCCAGCAGGATGCGCCACGACACGAGATCCACGACCAGATGGTGTGCCGTGAACAGCAGACGCTGCGTGCCGTCGGGAAGACCAAACAGCGATGCTGCAAAGACAGGGCCGTCGGTGATGGACAGCGACTGCTGCACGCTGCGCACGGCGGCCTCGAGGTCGTCGACAGATGCAAGCGGCACAAACGGCACATTGACGGCGGGAATGGCGTCAGGTGCCAGGATGTGCTGCGACCAAGCGATGGCGCCAGATACAGCATCCACAGTGCGCGTGTATCGTGTGCGGAACACGTCGTGGTGCGTGGCAAGTGCAGCGATGGCCGAGCACAGAGACGCAGCGTCGAGAGCATCGCGCGGCCTGACAACAAAGCCTTGGTTGAAGTGGTTGATGTCCAGCCACGAGTGGTTGAAGAACTTGTGCTGGATGGGCGTCAACGGCACAGGGCCAGAGACTGGCGCAAACAGCTGTGCGGCATCGACAGTGGCAACGACCTTGGCGGCGGCAGCGAGCGACGACAGCCGTGGCGACTTGAAGATCAGGGTTGTGGTGATGGCGAAGCCGGCAGTCTTGGCCTTGGCAACCAGACGAATGGCCGAGATCGAGTCGCCACCAAGTGCAAAGAACGACGTGTTGCGGCCAATCGAGTCGACCGGCACGCCAAGCACATCGGCCCACACGGCTGCCATGCGCATCTCGGCATCGCTCGTCAGGCTCTCGACAGCAATCACAACGTCCATGGCGGCGAGTGCCTTCTTGTCCGTCTTGCCGTTGGCGTTGGTCGGCATGGCGTCCAGTCCCACAAACACGGCCGGCACCATGTACGCTGGCAAGTGCTCCGACACCACATCGCGCAGCTCGTCGGCGTCAATGTCGGCCGGTGTCACGAAGCCAACTAGGTGCGTCTTGTCCTTGACAATCGCTGCGGCGCCGTCACACGCGGGTGCTTCATCAGTGCGGCTGCAACCTCGTCCAGCTCAATGCGGTATCCCTTGAGCTTGACCTGGTCGTCGCGGCGTCCAATGATCTCGAAGCGGCCGTCGGGAAGCATGCGTCCGAGATCGCCTGTCTTGAACATGCGACTGCCACACTTGGCTGCAAACTCGCTGCTCGCAAACGGATCGGTCAGGAACTTGTCGGCCGTCATCTCGGGAAGGTTGATGTATCCAGGCGACACGCCAATGCCGCCAATGAACATCTCGCCCATCACGCCAGCAGGCACGCGACGCTGCTGCTCGTCCAGGATGTAGCACGAGGCGTTTTGATGGCAGATCCGATTGTGATGTCATCGCCAACAGCGAGCTTGGCAGCGTGCGACATGATCGAGATCTCCGTTGGTCCGTATTCGTTCGTGAACGTTACGTTGGACGCCCACAGATCCTTGAGCTCCTTGGGACACGCCTCACCAACTACAGTTACTCCATAAGACCAGGGAAGTTGGACGGATCGCCAAGCTGCGATAGACCGGTTGGTGTGATGATGATGGCGTCGACCTTCGCAATGGTGGAAAGGCGTCTTCCTCGCGAAGCACAAGAGTGCCACTATTACAGAGTGCTGTCCAGATCTCGCACTGGCAGCCGTCGAATCCGACTGCCATGAACTGCGCCATTCGCATGCCTGGCATGCATCCGAATCGCTGGTTGCAGTTGCTGACGATGTTGACGGCACCGGCGTGTGCCACTGGCACTCCCTTGGGGTTGCCCGTCGAGCCTGACGTGTACACGATCATGAACACATCCGATCGAGATGCGGCGTGCTGCTTGTCCGCCGATGCCTGGAATGCGACAACGGCCTTGTTTGATGCAGCTGTCTGGAGAGCATCGGCCAACACCATCACAACTCGCAGGGTGGATGGCAGCTGCAGCTGGTCGATGCGCTCTTGTTCAGACTCAGTCGACAGCACAACCGTCACGCCGGCATCAGCGAGAATGAACCGGATGCGCTCGGCTGGGAACTTGGAGTCGAGCGGCACAATCGTCGCGCCAGTCTTGAGCACAGCGAGCAGTGCAAGCGGGAACTCGAGGCATCGCTGCATGATCACTGCGACACGCGAGCCAACGCCAATGCCGCCAAGTGCGACGATCTGGTTGGCAAGCAGAGTGCCGCACTTGTCCAGTTCGCCATACGTGACCGAGTCGTCGCCGTACTCGACGGCCGTCCAGTCGGGATGCTCCACTGCGCGTGCCTCGAAGCCGTGGTGCACTGCCTCGTATGGCAGATCCACGAGTGGTCCGAAGCTGTGTGCGTCGAGCAGCTGCATCTGAGCAGGCGACAGATCCCACAGCGGCTTGATCGACGACTTGGATGCGACTGCAGATGCAAGCTGGCCGACCGTAAAGTCAAACTCGGCCAGGATCGACGACGCCTGCGTGTGCGACAGCTGTTCAAAATTGTACAGTGCCGTCAGGCTGATGCCAGTTGCACTTGGGAACATGATCAGCTCGAACGTGTACGCCAAAGACCGCGACGATCCTTGCGATTCAGCTTGGCTGAACGGCAGCTTGGAGCCAGCATCGCCAGACAGTCGGCCGTCCTCTGGCAGGTTCTCAAACACAAACAGTGTCTGGAACAGCTTGGCGTCCGATGCGAGGCCACTCCACTTGTGCACGTCGATCAGACCCGTGTGCGAGTGTGGCAGCATCTGTCCGTGGTCAGACTGCACGGCACTCAGTACATCGGATGCATCGGCGGTGTCCGACTCGATGCGCACTCTGCACGGCACGGTGTTGATCATGGCTCCAACAATGCTGCAGTCAAGGATGCATGTGCGAGTGTCAGTCAACAGCCATACACACACAACCCACAAGCAGCAACAACAGCATGCGACTCACCGATCGGCACCAGCAACGGGGATCTCACGGCCAGACAGCACCTGGCCAAACACGATGTCGCTGGATCGCGTGTACTTGCGCAGCGTCATGGCCCATGCTGCCTTGAGGAACACGGCGACCGTGACGCCGGCCGCCTTGCACACCGCTTGGAGTTGCGGCATCGGCAGACTGCACTCGAGTGACAGCGGCTTGTCCTCGGAGATGGCGTCAGAGTCCCACTTGCCGAGCGACAGTGGCTCGGCTGGTGCGACACCGGCAAGGTACTCGCGCCAGAACCTCTTTGCATCGTTCTTCGCAGCTTCGATGCTGTTTCGACAGAGTCAGCCAGCCGCATCCATCCTTGCATCCAATCCATCAGTGAACTTACGTGCTCTGCGATGTCTGCGAGCCAGACTCGATAGCAGGCATGGCAGCAACAGCAGCGGTAACCGATGGGACGTTGGTCGCCATCCTGTCGTCAAGGGCTGGCATGGTCACTTGGTTGGCGTCCACGAGTTCACCGTTCTTGGCATCAGCCGTGATGGCGTTGTTGACGAAGAGCTCATCGTTCCTGTCGCTGTCCAAGCCGCCAGCAGCCACGCCGTTGCCAATGCTCTTTTCCACCTTCTCATCCGCTCCCACATCCATACCATTACCAACACCACCGTTCTTGAGCATGGCATCAGGCGTGGCTTCGGCAGCTTGGACAGCAGGAACGCGAGCAGGCTCGTCGGCACAAGCGTTGTTCACGTCATGACCAGCAGCTTGGTGAACTGCCATGGCAGGTCGAGTCAGATCCGTCGTACATCCGAACGCATCCAGTCATACAATCGACATGGGAGAGCGAGCCAACGTACCCGTCGTGATGGGGGCAGGCTTGCCGACTTCAAAGAGCGTGCGCCAGATCGGCAGGCCTGGCGGAACAGCAGCATCGGCATCGGCCGGCTCGACGGCCTCGAAAGTGCGACCAGAGGCGAGCGTGGCGAGACAGTCGACGATGGCATCAAAGGCAGCATTGCCGCTGGCATGCACGGCCGTGGCTGCCTGGAGTCGCTCAGACACGGCGTTGAGCAGCTCGTTGTGGCTGAACGCGAGCTCATCAAACTCGCCGACGTGCTTGGATGCGGTCATGTCAATGTGGTGGTGCACAGATTCGGGCAAGACAGCCGGCACACACCATGGCAGCATCAGCGGGGGCCGAGTGGGGATCAGCTGCGACGCACTCGACGCCAGACAGCGAGTCGCTGTTGGTCAGGCTGGCTGGCACGGCGTTGGTGTCGTTGGCCCGAGTGCCGGCGAGGCCGTCACGGACAAGCCGGTGGGTCTCAGCGGGGCCAAGAGCGAATGCGCCAGATTCGGCCGCAGCAGGTACAGACCAGCAGGCGGCAGAGGAACAACGGTGCACTTGGCACGCACAGCGGCGAGCGCCGCGACGGCCATGGCGGTCGAGCCGTCGGCGCAGATGGCCAGAGGAAGGCGGCGAGGATCCTGGGCAAGGGCAGCCGGTGCATCCGATGCATCCGCTGCATTCGGGTCAAGCAAAGGAGCCAAAGCACGGGCACAAGCCTCGAGCTGGCCGAACGTGAGGCTGTCGCCGCTGGCCTTGCAGACAACCGCGACGGCGTTGGGGTCGCGGGTGGCGAGAATGCCGCTCGTGCTGAGGCCGTTGTTGGTAAGAGTATCGTTCATGCTGACGTCGTCGTTGGCAAGAGAAGCGTTCATGTTGACGTCGTATGGGGCAAGATCGCAAGCAGGCGGCGTCGTGGTTGAACGAGGCTTGTGCTTTCGTCCTTCGCCATGCGTCGCTGACGGCGTGGCGCTTTGCCCGATTATCATTGGACGCCGCTGCAGCAATTGCCGAGGTGGGTCATAAAGAGGCAACGGCATCAGCACGCTCAGCATGTAACATGGACCTGGCGACAAGAAACGGACACGCTGGGGTCGTGGAGTGGCTGCACACAGGGCGATGTAGTGGATGCGTAGTTGAGGGCAGGGTGGTGGCATCACGACGATGTGATTGCACTGCTTGGCAGGCTCGCTGCCGAGTGATGGGTGCCCAGTTGAATGACCCAGCACTGGCTGGCTGCCATGCTTTGGCTGGTGACTGGCGGGAGTGTGTGTTGGACGATCGGCTCGTTGAGCTCTCTCTTTCTTTACCAATGAACAGTGTTTAGTACTAGGATTGCCCATCGCGGCTTCAGGATATGCGAAACCATTCACTCGGCTGGATGGACTGTATTGGTGCATTGGATGTCACAACACTGCGATCAGACTGCCATCAGGTGTCGGCACATGACGAAGCCGCAGTCTATGCAGCCGGCAGGCCGTTGATGCAATCGCCAATGACATCCGACTGCGACACAACGCCAGTAAGTCGGCCGCCGTCCACGATCCACATGTGGTGGTGGTGTCCATCGACCATGGCACGCACTGGATCCAGCACGCACGTGTCCTTGGTCACCGTCGCGGGTGTGAGTCCCTTGGACTGCGTCGTCTTGAGAAACTCGAGCACAGGACGCGACAGATCGGCCAGGATGCCCTTGAGCGTCGTGGACTCGCTGACCTCGAGCGACATGCCAAGACTGCGCAGGTTCTTGGCCGAGATGGCGGCCACAACCGACCCGGACTCATCGACGACGGGTGCAGACGAGACGCCGCTCGGCACAAGGTGGCGGACTGCCGCAAGGCGGTGTGCGACTCGTGGATGCTGACGAGGGCATGCCGGCTGAGGATGGCCGACACAGGCGTGGCGTGGATGCCAATGGCGTATGCGGGAGAGTGCTGGTGGTGTCTGTGAAGCGCGGAATGCCCAACTGGCCGAGCAGGATGGACGGGCGGGTGCTGGAGGTGTCTGTGATGAGCAGTCTGTGACGGCATGATGCGAATGCCTTGAGCGTCTGTGTGGTGGCACGCGATGGGCGAGCATGGACACATGCAAAGACAGGGACAGAGACATACACACACACCGCCTGCATCGAGCCTCCTCACACACCATGCACGGCTCGTCGTCGGGGTCGAGGGTTGATGGCGGCATGGTCACTGCTGCTGCGCTGATGCTGGTCGTAGCGATCTGTCTGCTGTTTGTGGGAATATACACGATCGAGTTGGACCAGCTGCCAGCCAGCTCCGTCCCATCGCGACTGAAAGCCAGACTCGTGACATGGCCAGTGTCAGTGATGCTCGGATCGCTGGGCCTGAACCGTGCAATAACCCTGGCCACAAACCGCCGATCAAACAGCACAGCGTCTGGATGATCGCCCGCAACAGCAATGTGCGCAGGAAACGCCTGTCTCATGGTGACGCAGTTGAGCGACTGTCCAAGCCGGATAAACGGTGTGGGTGATCCGTCGCGAGTGCAGTCATGCCGCTGACGCAGGTCGTACTGATGCACGGTGCCGTCTTCGGAGCATGCCTATTGTAGATGCGGGTTGCATGGCTCAAGTGCGAGACGTTTGGCACGATCGGTGAAGCAGGCGAGTGTCGAGCGGGGCTTGGGGCTGGCAGATCCAAGAGACCTGTGCATGTCAAAGATGCAGACACGGCCGTACCTGCTGCTGAAGCGATGACCGAGTTGGCGGTCGACGGCATGAACAAGGCCGAGAAGATGCTGGCACTGTGGCTGGTGGGTAAGCTGGACACGAGCCTGGACGGGCAGCGAGTGGTCTGTGGCGGGAGAGTGCTGCCGCAGGCTGCTCGACGCAAGCGGTCTTGACGGTGACGCGCCATGTGGCGAGTGTGTCGATGGCGGCGGGTTGAAGGCAGGGTTGCTGCTGCCAGGGACGCAGCGCAAGATGGCGAGATGCAGGTCGTCAGAGCCAGCCAGCCAGCCAGCAGCAGGTTGCCGTCCTCGGACCAGGCGAGCGAGTTGACGCAGTCGGTCTGGGCGGGCAGCATCTGCGAGAGCGTCATGGCGGCGAGCACAGCAAGCGAGTCTGTCACTGCCCGCTGGAAGACTGCAGGCACAGACAACGCTCGAGGAGCCGCCTGGCGAGCAGCAAGCAGGGCGTGGCTGCTGCTGTGTGTGGTTGCTTTCTGTGCAGGCGTGCTGCCAAGTGTGCTCATGCTGCTTGTGTCGCTGTGATCTTGGCAAGATCAGTCGCGTTGGCTGCAGCAGGCACGCGTCTGAGATGCGTCTGGCGCGTCGGAGAGCTGGCTGACAGGCCCTGCACGCTCTCTACTCGCTTGATGCGGGAAATGCAGAGACCACAAGTCTAGATCGACGCCAGGCGATAGACACGGTAGATATGGCATCCCCCTCTGAGCATCTGGGTCTGGGCCGTGCTGTTTGGCGCGTGCGCTGTTGACGGGCGTCTCGAGAGGTGTTTTCCAATTCCGTCGTCTTGCCAATATTCTGGCTCGCTGTATTGGCTGCTGCTGCTGCCGTGCCAAGAATTGGGGGCAGGCAGGCCGGGTCCGTGCTTTTGGAGCTGCTCACGGTCACGCAGGCAGATATGCGTGCGACTGGCAGCGCATACTGGAGCAGCACCGCCGCAAGACGCTGCTGCTACTGCTGCTGCTGCTGCAGATGCAGGCCGTGAGAGCAGCCAAACAGCTCGACCAGAGAGCGCTGCTGAATGCGTTGGTGCGTGAATGCGTGAGGGCGTGAATGCGTGAGGGCGTGAGGGCGTGAGGGCGTGAGAACAGTATTTCCAGAAGCAACGGCGGAGTTCTGCTTGGGCAGGAGCAGCGCAGGAGCAGCGCAGCATTGGTGGGGCGAGTCGGTACGCATGCAGCGGCCGTCTGTCGTGTCCATCTTGGCCATGGCCGTCAGGACAGAAGCGGCAGTCGGCCTGTGTAGACTGCGGCCCGTCCCGCTCGCCGTTGTTGCTCGTGTCGCTCGTGTTGCTGGCTGGTGGATGTGCGCATCGGGCGTCGGCGACTTCTGGCGTATCTGTGGGTCTGTGGCGTCTCGACCCAGCGCCACGGCGAGTATTCTGCTCGTGCAGGTCGGCTCTCGAAGCAGTTGCTTCTCTGCCGTGGTGCTTATACGTCGGCCACACTGCCTGTCAACTGGCAGTTGCCAATATCCAAGCGCTTTCGCATGCCCGTCTCGCACAGGCCGCTGTGTCGAGAGCATTGGTGGGGCCGACTAAGCGACGCATGGATAGGCAGCAGGCGGAGTTGGCTGTCGTGCTGCTCATGGCCAACTCCGATTTGCTGCGTCAGGAGTTGTCGATTCCGGTGGCGTGGGTCTGGCGGCCGTGGAGGGCAGGGAGAGCAGGGCGTTGAGAGGCGCGTGTGGCCGTGGTGTGGCTGGACGTGACGTGACGTCCGCGCGTGGATTGCAGATGAAATGCTCGGCAATGGCAGGAGGCTCGCGTCAAATCGGCCCACACTCCCACGCCTGCAAGCAACCATGCGCATCGTGATCGGAGATTGTGGAGAGCAGCTGGTGGAAAGCAGCTGTTTGTGGGGGACGGTTGTGGCCGAATGCAGATCCCTGTCGTGGAAACATCCAGCTGTTAGGATGACGACGCGGTGGAGAGAGGGCAGTGGGGAGAGAGCGCATCGAGAGAGCGCGGTGGAAAGAGTGTGGTGAGGAGAGCACGGTGGAAAGAGCACGGTGGAGAGATGCAGATCTGCAAACAATAGTCTCGCCACTGCGGTGATGCAAAGGAGCAGCCGGTCCTTATCCACGTCTGCTTTGCAAGCCCGCGTGGAACAAAAATGAATTGGGATGCAGATCGGCGGCTCTGGTCCGCATGGCTGCGTTCGTCTCGAGTACATGCGAGTGAGCGTGCATGCAGAGACAGCGAGCCAGCAAAGCCGAGGCAATTGGGGAGACGCGGAGGAATCGGCATCGCCATGATGCGCAGACAGCAACTGGCCGTTCACAGATCCAGTCACTGTTTGAGCGTCATGGCGTTGCACGGCGAAATATTATGGATAAATGTTGGATAGTACGGCGAACGCAGAGGTGGAGAGTGGAGAGAGTGGAGAGAGTGGAGATGAGTGGAGTAGGAATGACCGCAAGCCCTGCAGCTTTGTGGCTGTGCCTGCTCGGACTGCTTCGCGCGGCTGGTTGGGCGATTGGCCACTTTCTTGGCCTTTCCCAGCTGATGTGGTCTCGCTTGAACCACCGCAGCAGCCTCGACCGCAAGACAGACTGGAGCGTCTCGCGCTCATCTGAATGGGTGAAGCGACCCAGCGCGTTGGCAACTCGGCATCTGCATCGGCACAGGCGGCAATGGCCGTGTCGGGGTCGGCGTTAGCGGCGGGATGCTCTTTGGGACACTGCGGCCAACAGGAAGCAGCACTTTTACCGGCCGGCCGAGCAGAGACCAACGGTGGTAGCGTGGGTGGTATTGAATACCGCGCAGCCGTGTCTGGTCTGTGGAGGTCTGGACTGGGGAGGTACCCGTCGACACGACCGTCGTGGGCACACAGCCGAGCAGACAGCCGTGGACCCGTCGGCGGGTTGGAGAGGCAGACCGACGGCCAGCCTGCCTGCAAGGGTCGGGCGAAGCCAGACATGATTCCCGCCCGGTGATTCGCCGCAATTGCGAGCGAGCGAGCGAGCGACAACGACGACACTGCGGAGCTTGTCGCGCTGGCTGTGGGCGGTCGGTGCGGGCCGGGTCACGACCGAGACGCGGACAAAAGGCAATGGTGGATGGGCAGGTCAGCACTCGCTTGCAGGCATTCAGAGTCTCCTTACCCCCTGGTTCAAGCTCGCAACAGAGGCTGGCGGAACGGAGCAGCAACCTCCGCCGTTGGCTCGACCCACTTGGGCCGGCTGGCCGGCGTCTGGCGGCTGGCGTCTGGCGTCTGGCGTCTGGCGTCTCGCGTCTGGCATCTGGCGGCTGGCGTCTGGAAGCTTGTTGGGCCGCTGCGAGTGCGTGAGAGAGAGAGACCGGAGCAGCCAGAGCAGCGGCCGGGGCGAGGGCACGACGAAGGCACGACGAGGGTGTCTGAGTTGGTGGCGCTTGTGCCGCCAGATATTCTTGTCGTTGTGGAACGCTTGGAAAGAGCGCTTTGGGTTGAACACGTTCAGCACGATCTGCACAACTCGATAATGGTGGCGCCGGCACGAGGGACACAAGCACCGTTGCCTTGCACAGCAGACCAGCCCTGTGAGTAGCAGCCATCCAATGAACGCCCGAGTGAATCCAGCCACTGCACCGCCAAGAACGCTCTTGTGCAGCATCTGTGCAATCACTGGCAGCAGCTTGTCGCCTTGTCCGAGCTTGACGTCTCCCTTCGCGGACGCGCTTCAGCAGCTTCAGGGACGTGTTGAGGAACAGCATCTCAAGCACATGCTTGCGGGTATCATCAAACACGCCGATCGTGACGGCTTTGGAGTCAAACAGCTTGCGCACATTGGCCCTGATCTTTTGAGGGATGTTGAGCTGTGTGCAGCATCGTGTCAGTGTCAGTGTCAGTCAGCCACAGATTGGGCAGTGGGAAGATGCTGACCTCCATGCGCGCACTGGACCGCAGGTATCGATTGAAAATGCTCTGATACAGATGCTCGACCTCTGTTGGCACCATGGCTGCGCGATCAAGACCCTTGACCCACATGCTCAGCTCGCGCATCTCGAGCTCGAACAAAGTGTTCTTGATCTCGTAGTCGGATGCCGCCTGCTCTTGCATCTTCTTGAATAGGGCAGGTGTTGTCATGGCACGCTCGAAATGGTCCTTTGAGCTTGACACGGCGGTCGAGAGGAAGGCTTCGTCTCTGAGCGTCGTGTACAGCGGGTAGAGGATGGTGGCAGTGTGTGTGATGACTTGAATGCCAATCAGCCAGAGACCTGCTGGGAATGATGCCTGTGTATGTGTCAGTGAAGATGCCCGCCAATGCAGGATGCTGGTGATGAGGAGAGAGAGACATACTTCGCGCACATTGCCTGGCATGTAGGTCCATACGAGGAACACTGTAAAGACAGGGATACCGCCAAGAGCAATCGGGTACAGCATGGGCAGCACTTCATAGTCGTTGGGCAGCTGCTTGACACGCCACAATGAGATCGGCACGAGCACGTAAAGGAAGGACCCGACGAGCACTCACAGCGGCACTGTCCCGTGTCCTGCCATGGTTCCCACATGGAAAATGCGCTGCTGCATGCCCAAGCTACCGAGGTTCGCTGAAACCACTTTTCATTCGGTGCTTCAAGCATACATCCAGGGGTAGCGGCACATTGGCACGCAGTACATCTCACTCAAACACAATCACGGAGCGGAAGCGGGCCTTGCTCGTGACCATGCGGTCATACGCCTCTTCAACGCGATTGAGAGGGAATCGCTCAACGAGGGGCTTGATGCCAAAGGCCTTTGCAAAAGCGACGCATTCCTTGTTCTGGGCGGCCGCACCAGCCGTGTGGCCAATGACGCGGAGGTTCTTCATGAGTAGGAGGCCAGAGTTGATCGAGAGCGGGCGGTCGAGGGCGGCCACGACAGCGACGGTGCCACGAAAGGCCAAGGCGGGCAGGAGCGCCTCGGCAGCAGCGGCGGAAGGGGCCGTGGCGAGCAGCACATCAAGCCCGTGGCCGCCCGTTGCGTCGCTGATCTTGGTGGCCACGGTATCGCCGGCCGACGTGTCAACAAAGGCCTCAGCGCCAAGGGACATGCACAGGTCGCGCTTGCTGGCTGACGTCGAGATGGCCACGACGCGCAGACCCATGCTGCGGGCGAGTGAGATGCCGAGGGAGCCCAGACCGCCCATTCCCTGGACGCCGACAAAGGCACCTGGCGCGACGCCGCTCTCGCGTAGGGAGCCAAAGACGGTCAGCCCTGCACACAGCAGCGGCGCCGTTTCGGCAGCATCCATGCCGTCGGGGATCTCAACGAGGGCAGATGCGCGCACGACGAGGTACTCGGCGAGCCCGCCGTCGTGGTTGATGCCCGTCATGATGTGCAGCTCGCACTGGCCGAGGTCGCCGCGTGCGCAGGCTGGGCAGGTGCCGCAGTTGCCGCCGAACCAACCCACGCCAAAGAGCTTGCCCACAACGTTGAGGGGTGCGCGCACATCGGCGGCAGCCGCGTGGACGGTTCCAATGACCTCATGGCCGGGGACACGCGGGTACGGGAGCGGCCACTCGCCGTCCTTGATGATCTTGTCGCCATGGCAGATGCCACACGCCTTGGTCTTGAGCACCACCTGGCCTGGGCCGGGCACGGGGATGGGCCGCTCGACAAGCTCGAATGGGCCCTTGGGCTTGGACACGATGACGGCCTTCATGTTTTTGGATGCAGAGTGCTTTCTTGTGTGCTTGTGTGCTTGTGTGCTCGTGTGCTTCGGGGGGAGGAGCGCGCTTTTTATGCTGCAGGCAGAGGTAGGTGTGTGGTGTTGCGGCCGAGCAGGTGCAGATCGCCTCAGCATCTTCTCCCGTATCCATCCACGCTCACAGCGTCGGAGGCTGGCGATAAGCATTGCAGAGCCGGCCATCTAGCCGGCCATCAATGCCGCCCGCGGCTTGCAACGTGGCAATGCCGGGGAGAAGATCCGCCCAACTCGCTTGTGCACCAACTGCTGGCGACACAAAGTCTGTACTCACAGCGAGCACTGTCCATCAGCATCAACAACGCCGGTATCGTTGAGACAGCCAGCCGCGTCAAGAACATCAGCGACCACCAACGCAGTCGCTGCATATCCGGCCACATAGACTACAGATAACCGGCCGCTCCTGTACCATTCAAACTGTCTGTTATCGTTGCATTCTGAACAAGCTGCGTCGTGCGCCGTTTATTGATCATGGTCATCCAGCCTCGCATGGACATCAGCCAAGATGGAGCTGCCAGACTGTGACGCTCGATACTGGAAAGCCTAATGTAAAGTGTGTAGACCACTGCATGGCTTGCTAGGCGGCGAAATGCGCGGCGACAGTTGCTGCCACTCCTTACAGCCCCCGTTGACGAGGGATCCCCATGTGGCGGTTCCTCGGCACAAGAGAGAGAGGCAGCATGAGCATTGCCAAGCTGTACGCCTGCAACACGATTGCTACGACGCAGGGGAACAGAGGCGTTGCGATCCACCGGAACAGGCACGCGGCGAGTCGGTTGAGGCGTGGGTGGGCGGGCATCCAATAAAGCAGAAAGGTACTGGTCCAGCAGATCAGGTGCAGTCTCGCGCAACTCAGCCTCGGAGCGGTACTCGTTGTGTTGCGGGCCGTAGCCGAGGTATGAGACCACAAAGGAGCGGCGGTCGTTGCGAGCGACCTTGTGTCCAACAATCGCGTCAATCTCCCATTCAGCTGCTGCAGGGTCATCAGCAAAGGCGACTGCAGGCGGCTGAGCAGGCAGTGGCCGGCCTGGGAAAGCGGCGGCCGGATCGCGGTACGGCTTCAGCAGACGGACGTGGAACCACGGATGCAGACGATGCATGGTCGGATGCAGAGCCAGCTTGCAGTTGAGACCATCCAGTGCTGCGTTGACCTCTGTGATCGGGAATGGACCCAGCCAGTTGGGCAGGAACGCATTAGGGCGATGTGTGTCGGTGGACCATGTGATGCCAGCAGCTTGCAACATGGCCATGTCACCAACAGCGTAGGCAGGAGCATCCCGACGGTGGCGGTCGGCGTTGCGCTTCTGTCGTTCTTGAGCCTTGGTCAGGTTGGCTGTGGCATCCACGCGAGCCTTGTCAATGGCGGCGAGCAGGTCGCGGACAGCAGGCGGCGATGATGCTGCAGGTTCGTGTGGCAGCGTGCGAGGCTCAAGGCCAAAGGCGAGAAGTACGGAGCATAGCCAGTCGATGCACTTGGAGCAGAGTTGAGGGCATGGACAGCCGCATCGAGCATGTGCTCCCAGTTGCTGCCGCGGTGGTTGGCGTACTTGGACAGCAGGTCCTTGAGCGTGCGGATGGTGCGTTCGGACTGGCCGTCGGTCTCCTGGTGGCGGGCCGTTGCCATGACCTGCTCAATGTCCAGCGCCGCACAGAGCGCCGTCCAGAAGGCAGACAGGAAGCGAGCGTCGCGGTCCGAGACGATAGACGACGGCAGGCCGTGGCCAGCAAGCACCCATCGGTTGAGGAACAGCGCGGCAAGATCCTCGGCAGTCGCATCGCGTCGCGTTGGCACGCACTTGACAAGCTTTGTCAGGCGATCCACAACCACAAACAGAGCGTCGTTGCCCTCGTCCGACATGGGCATGAACGCAACGTCGCAGGCCACAGACTGGAAGCGGTCGGCAGGGATGGGCAGCGGGTGCAGCAGACCGGCAGGCGCCTGCGTCGACGAGTTGAACCGCTGGCAGGCGTCGCACGAGCCCACAAAGCGGCCGACCGACGCAGCCATGTCCGGCCAGTAGTAGTGCGCCGCAGACGGCGAACAGTGCGGGCTTGTCCCTGGTGGCCGGCATGAGGCGGCTCGTGGTACGAGGTGAGCAGGTCGGTGCGCACTTGACCCTCTGGGATGTACATGCGACCCTCGTAGAACCACAGGCCGTCGACCAGCTCGAGCTTGGCGGCCAACTGACGCTCGTGCAGAGCAGCATCAGCAGGATCGGCCTTCCAGCGAGCGACGTCCAGCAGGAACGGATCGGCAGCAAGCAGCGGGCGAACGCGGTCGGCAATGTCGGGTGTTGCGGTGGTCAAGGCATCCACTTCAACCTTTGCACGGCAGCGGGCACAGTGCGGGGCAACAGTCACATGGCGCGACAGCATGTCAGCCAGGTGGTTCTCACCGCCCTGGATGTACTGGACCACAGCATCAAACTCTTGCAGCTCCATGATCCAGCGAGCCTGGCGGTACGACAGCTTGGGCTGCGTCGAGATCCAGCGCAGCGATGCATGGTCGGTGTGGATGGTGAAATGCACGCTGAGCAGGTAGTGCCTGTACTTGTCGCAGGTGTCCACGATCGACAGCATCTCGCGCTCGTGGGTCGGGTAGTTGCGTTCCGCATCGTTGAGCTTGCGCGAGTAGAACGAGACCGGATGGATCTTGACCGTGCCGTCCGCATCGACATGCTTTTGGCCAATCCAGCCACCAATGGCAAACTCGGATGCGTCCACACAGCCATGATCCAGTTCCTGCACGAACACGTCTGGTCTGACACGATGCGATGCACTGTCCTTGAGCTGCTTCTTGACCATTGTGCACTCCATGCCATCCAGCATCTGTGCAATCACTCCAAAGTCAAGGCCAAGGAGCAGGGTCTGATGGATGTGATCAATGCCCAGCAGTATGGCATTGCTATGTGGATGGAGAATGTCACGCAATCCTCTTCTGAGGATGTCAACAGGATGGTCAGGTCTGTGCGTCCTTGGATGCTACAACCATCCCGAGTTGATAGAGGACACTTGCGCTCTCACAGACTGGCGTGTGCCTATTGGCCACTCAAATGTCATC
Organism: Entophlyctis helioformis; assembly: GCA_025526915.1. Lineage (NCBI taxonomy): Eukaryota > Fungi > Chytridiomycota > Chytridiomycetes > Chytridiales > Chytriomycetaceae > Entophlyctis > Entophlyctis helioformis. Next base: position 73,303 of record JAHLKH010000100.1, on the reverse strand, counting down.
AAGCTGATCAGCATGGAGGTTCCAAGCAAGGATACATTCTGGTAGATGTGGAATGGATGTAGGATAGTCATTTGGATACATTCGCAAGCAGTGTTGGCTCCGTTTTACAATGGTGTCATGGCAATGGGATCAGACTGAGCAGCGGCCATGGCGGCCTTTCTGGCCCTGTTGCGATAGATCGTGACAACCTTGGCAATGGCTGCAAGGACAATCACACAGCCGAGCACAATCGAGATGATGGACTCTGTTCCCAATGGCTTTGGTGATTCTGGCATTGGAACTGAAAGGACGTATGAGTGATGATGACATAGCAGCAGATGTGCAATGGAGAGTATAAAGTGGCGTACCTTTCATGCACTGGCTGGCAACTTTCTCATTTGTAAACGTGATGCTTGTGTTGCGAGTGTCGCATTCGTCAATGCTACCAGCTCGCATGTTGAGGTTTACCCTGCCTTCAAGCTTTGGATTGTTGTTGAGGTACCTGCCGTGAGGATGCGAGTCAGCATTGAGGCGCTTGCCATGAAGCTGAGAGTGGGACGGCGACTTACAATTCATAAAAGCTCTTGCCATCCAAAGCTGCTGACACGTTTCCTGAGAGCTGGTTGTTCTCGAGTGACCTGTGCATTCATCCAGCGAGCATGGTTGGTGCACGGTATGCGAACATCACAGGGTTGACGTTCAAGTTGATGACTTACAAACGGTTGATAATGGACAGGTTTCTGAAGGATGCCGGGATTGGGCCAGTCAGCTGGTTGTGGCCCAAATAGCTACATTCCGCGATTATTGTGGTTAGAATGGCAGGCGGATGCGATGTCGTGAGTGCAGCATGATACTGATACAGCGGCTTACAGGGTGTAAAGAGGCAACTGGCTGATAGAGTCGGGGATTGGGCCGGTCAGCTGATTATATCTCAGATCTCTGCATTCAAGCACGTCAGTCATGCAGCATTGTACTATCCGCATGCGATGGCAATGGTGTGCATTTACAGAATGCTGAGGTTTGCCAAGCGACCAATGGATTCCGGAATGTTGCCTGAGATGCGGTTTAACGAGGCATTACTTGGTAGACAGTGCCATGCATGTCAGTCTGTGATGCAAGCGATGCAGCCAATGGATCCAAGATGCATCCGTTGGCTTACACCATGGTCAGGTTTGTGCAGTTGACCAGGCCGTCAAGCGTGCCAGTGAAGTTATTTTTGACAATGTAGCTGCACAGACAAGCATGCCGCTGTTAGCTTCAACCAACGCGCAGTCGTGGCGGTGGCATGCACCCAACTTACAGGTTTGTCAGCTTTGGGAGAGCAGGTAGTGCCGACAGATCCGAGGCAAACTGGTTCATGGCCAAGTACCTGTTTGGATGGTCAGCAAGAAGATTGTCCAGACATCTGCGTGGATGGACTCACAGGTAGATCAAGTTGGTCAAGGGCTTGAGGACATCGAGCGAGCCAGAGAGTGCATTGTCAGCAAGATCCCTGCTCATCGCCATAGTGCGTGTCAGCGGCAGATCTGACTGGTTGCAAATGCGGCCAGTTCACAGGCACAACTTACAGGGATTCAAGAGAGGCCATGTTGCCAAAGATGGCAGGCACAGGACCCGACAGAGTATTGCTATGGAGGTCCAACTTGACCAGCCTGGTGAGGTTCCCAAAGCTTGGGGGCACCGGACCCGACAGCTTGTTGTTGTAGAGGGCCAGCCTCTCCAGCTTGGTAAGATTGCCAAAGCTTGCCGGGATCGTACCCGACAGACCGCTGTTGTTAATGTCACTGCAAGCGGCAATGCGTCAGTGGAGTGCAACAGCAGCAGAGATGGGCAGGTGCAACTCACAGCGAGACAAGCTCGGTGAGCGACCCGAGCGACTGTGGCAGCTGACCGGCTGGATTGACACCCCTCAGATAGCTTCAGCAGGTGGGGTTCAAGTGGTGGTCAGCGAGGAGGCGCAGATGCAGGCCCAGGAGACAGGCGACGGCGACTCACAGGCTGGTGACTCTGCCGCTGGTGCACTCAACCTTGCTATCAACGGCTTGCAGAGTGCAGCAGCTGGCGGTCGTATTGAATCGGAATGGGAACGCCTGGGCGAGAACAGCGCAGTCTGCCGGTGCACTCATGGATCGACTGGATGGACTGGATGTGCTGAGAGAAGGGGCCGGCAGCGGTGGCTATTTGAGCGATTTGGTCGAGACGGCCAAGCACCTTGTTGAGGCTCATCCAAGTGGATCAGAAGCGGAGATGACGCATTGATGGCGATCAGGGGGTGAGTGAGTCACAGCGCTGAGCAAGCCAGCGATTGCCGGCTGAACAGAGTGCTTGGACAGGGCACGGGTCTCACTTGGATCCAATGTATTCAGCAGCAGGACGTCTTCTCCCGGACGTCCGTCAAGGCGTGTGATGCATACTCCCGCGTCTGGTACAGTATAAACGTGTCGTCATGCTGCGAGGCGCACAAACGCGGCGGGTATGGCCGTTTAAGCAAATGACGTCGCATCTTATCACGTTGCATCGACATCCTTCTTGTCCGACTCTTTCTGGTTGTCGCCGCCGCCTGGCGCTTGACTGACGGCATTGCTGGGGCAAGTGCTGCGCATGTTGCGACGAAACGCTTCCGTGAGACCCTCCTCGTCTGCTGCTTTGGTCAGCCGGGCGATCTTGGCGCGCAGAGCAAGCAGCAGGATGGTGAAGCCGATGCTGAGCGCCCACAGGTCCACGTCACAGAGCACGCACTTGCTCGCGGTGTCTTTCCGCGTGCATGTCAGTCTCTCTCTCTCTCTTGTCCACTGCACAACCGCACTGCATCGCAGGCGACCGCTGCTTACAGTAGATCTGAAACACGAGCACCATGAGACCGCCGCCTGCTGCGATGAGCGTGAGCCGCACTGATGTGATCTCAACAGAGTAGTATGTGGAGCGTCTGGCGTAGATCATGACCGTGCCAATGAAGAACAGCAGGTACAGCGATCCGACGATGCCGATGCCCAGTGTGTATGCTGGCGACCATGCATTCGTTGTTCGCCAGTCTGGACGCACATACAGCGATGACATGCTTGTTGTGTTGGTGACTCTCTGGCCAAATGGCCACGTTATCGCTTTCCGCCGCGTCCAGACTGCAGAGACTCGCCAACAGACAGCGCAGAGCGACCAGCGACGGCAGCATGCAGGCATGGAAAGGCAACCGAGCCCGGTAGAGTGTGAGTGCAGAACGGCAGATCACGGTACAACCGTATTTATTCATAAAGACTGTGCAGGCAACTCAGTGGCGGTCGAGATGCGGCTTGTAAGGATGCGCACGATGCCCCAATGGCCGTTGCGTGCGGCCCACTGCACGACCCAAGCAGAGAAGCCCGTGGCCGACCGCGCATGCAGGTAGGCAACGACATCCAGGTGTCCGCACATGGCAGCGCCAGGCACCGTCGTCTCCGAGAAGCCCTCGGAGCGGTACTCGCACAGCCACTGCACGACATGGAGATGTCCGGCCAGCGCCGCCTGGTCCAGCGCGTCGGTCGTGCACCCCTCCCTCCGGTGCTCGTGCAGGTACTGAAGGACGGCCAGATGCCCATGCCGTGCGGCCTGGTTCATCGCCTTTGGTGTGCACCCCTCGGTCCGCCGCGTGTGCAGCCACGCGACAACATCCAGATGCCCGTTCATGGCGGCGCTGTCCATGGCCGCCGTGGTGCACGCAGCACCCTCGACCGTCTCGTGCAGCCACTGCACAATGTCAAGCCGGCCGTTGCGTGCCGCCGCATCCATGGCGGCCGCCGTGCACCGTTCACGTCGATGCGCATGGAGCCACTTGAGAACGTGCAGATGGCCGCACCGTGCTGCGTCGTCCATGGCCGCTGTCGTGCATCCTTCCGTTCGATTGGCGTGGAGCCACGCGAGCACACCGAGGTGGCCGTTGAGCGCGGCGCCGTCCATGGCAGCGGTCGTGCATCCTTCGGTTCGGTTGGCATGCAGCCACTTGAGCACATCAAGGTGCCCGCCGCGCGCGGCCTCGTTCATCGCGTCGACGGTGCACCCTTCGGCGCGCTCCGCGTGCAGAAACTTGAGCACGTCCAGATACCCGCCAGCGGCTGCGCGGTCCATGGCCTGGGGCGTGCAGCCCTCGCTGCGACTCGCGTGCAGCCACTGGACGACATCCAGGTGGCCGCCAGCGGCCGCGCCGTCCATGGCCGCCGCCGAGCAGGCCGTGTTTCCTGCATCGTGCAGCATTCTGACGACAGCAAGATGCCCGCCAGCGGCTGCCACGTCCATGGCCTTAAAGTCCAGCTCGTGCCAGTACGACACCACACGGCCGTACTGCGAGAGATCGGCGTCTCCACGGCGGGCAACCTCGGCCAGCAGGTCCGCATGGCCAAACTTGATAGCGTACCAGCCGAGCGCGACGGGGAAGCTCCAGTCGAGCATATCGAACCACCCGTTGCGCATGGGGATATGCGTCAGCTGGTGCTCGACGGCGATCCCGTGGTACGGCACGGCGTGGTCCACCGAGTACTTGTTGAGTGCCTTGAGCCACTGCGTTGCCGTGACCGGGTCGCAGTGGTCCGGGAAGCGGGCGGCGAGGCGGGCATACAGCTGGCGAGACGTCACACGCACGAGGATGGCGACGTCGAGCGAGTGCGATGGCAGCGAGCCGAAATCGCCGGGCCAGTCGAGGTCGATGGCCTCGGTCCAGATGGCCGCCAGGAGGGCGGGCGGGAGGGCGGGCGACGACGAGGAGGACGAGGAGGACGACGACGAGGAAGAGGAAGAGGAGGAAGAGGCGAGCGACAAGGCAGACGAGCGACGGGCGTGCGGGGCCAGCGCGCCGTTGATGAAGCGGGTGAGTGGCGACGCAAACGACAAGATGAGGTGCCGCAGCTCGAGCGGCAGAGCGTCCCAGCGGCTGCGGCCGTGCGGCAGGGCGTGTCCGCCAACGCCGGTGCCCGCAGGCGTCGCTGAGGCCGCGGCGGCGTCGCCCACGTCGTCGCCCACGTCTGCGCAGAAGAGGTCCGGCTCGATGTTGCCCATGGCGATGTTGGCGTTGTTGGCGAGCGGATGAAGGCGGGGACATCAAAGCGGGCGATGGCACGACTCGTGACGCGCTGGAGGCGTAAAAAGCATAATGTAAGGAGTCGGAGGCGCAGGTCCAAGGCGGGCATGTGTGTATGGTGTGTGTGTATGGTGTGTGTGTGTGTGTGTATGGTGTGTGTGTATTGTGTTTATGGTGTGCGATGGAGAGGGTGCGACAGCAAGAGCAGGCGGCTGCAATCAGTAGCGGCCTCCGTCGCGGGAATAATAGAGCGACGACGCACGGTGGCGGGCATTGCCGCGGTACCCGCCATTGCCGCCGTTGCCACCGTTGCCGCTATAGCCGCCCTGGTACGGCTGGCCGCGTTGTTGGGGCGGCTGCTGCTGTTGCTGCTGGGGCGATCCGTTCGTCGCCCATCCGTACTTGTTGCGCGGCGGCTCGGCGGCCGGAGGTGCAGGCTGTGATGCAGCAGGTGCACCGCCGCTGCCGCCGCCGATTGCAGACGTTGCCCACTCCCACATCGTCTTGGGTGCCTCTGCCGCCGGTGCGCCACCACCGCCGTTGCCATTGCCGTTGCCATTGCCGTTGCCGTTGCCGTTGCCGTTGCCGGCCGCCGCGAGGACCGCCACCGCCGCCACCCGATCGCACGGGAACAAGGCAGTCCATCGGGAAGCTGCCCTCTTCCCGCGAGTCCAGATTGACACCCGTCGCCCACCCGTCATCGAACTTGGCCTTGACCAGCACGCGATCGCCCGGACCTACACGCGTTCACCGCCCGAGATGGCGCGAGTCAGCCACCTGCGGGGAGAGTCTTTATGGAGCATGCACACGCAACCAAGCATATCAGGTCAGAGCAAACTTACGGAGCTCAATCTCGTCGTCTAGGTGCGGAATGTACTCGTACGCGACCTCCATCGTCTCGCCCTTGGGTCCGCCGCGGTCGCCGCGGTCGCCGCCGCCACCCATGGGCGGCCTGCCTTTGGCAGCAACAGCAGCCGGCTGTGGTGGTGGCGGCTTCGGCATCGGCGCAGGTCCACGTCCACGCGGTCCATCCATGGGCGGCGGCGGGCCGCGACCGCCCTTGTTCTGGAACCCATCTGGCCCAGAAAAGTAGCGGCCGCCGAGCTCGCCGTTGCGGTCGTCGTTGTCCGCCTTGGCCGACCGTGCCCGCACGACGGTGAACACGGCGCCGACGACGAGCGACAGCACGACACCCGCGACGGCGATCATGGCACCGAGCTGCACCGGCTGCATGCCCGCGATCAGCGGGATCGCTGGCGCTGTCCCTGCGGCCTGTGCCGTCGATGTGGCTGCCATGTCGCTCAGCGTGGTGGTCGCCGGGTCCACAATGGCAGTCGTGGTGGTCTCGGTCAAGGCCGGGTTGACAATGTTGCCAGCCAGCTTGGCCTCGACACAGCACGGGTCGTTGCTGCCGGGTCCTGTGCAGTAGTTGTACACCTCGCCCTTGGACGACCAGCCGCACATGGGCAGCTCGCTCTTGAGCGCAATGACGCAGTTGGTCGTCGGGTCGTTGCGCGTCAGGCTCGACGCATACGCTGTGAACGGTGCCTGCAGCGCGCGCGGCGTGCCAGCGGGGCAAAACGCCGTGTTGTTGAAGATGGCATTGTACGACTGGACCGTGAAGCGCGCCGAGAGCATGCACACTTGCTTGACGTCGACGCCCGGGTTGCAGGCGGGCGTCGCTGCCGACACGAGCAGCCCGCACGTAAACGTCTTGGAGTAGCGTAGGCCCGTGCCGTCCCATGTCGGGCACGAGTACTGCTGGCGGAAAAAGGGCACAAACGGCGGTGCAGTGGGATCGTTGGCTGCTACGAATGCGTCAAACTCGGTGAGGTTGCGGAAGTTGGCCTGCGGGGCGACGCGGTAGGCTGTGTGGGTGGTGTGGTGGTCCGTACGTGTGTGCGTGCGTGTGCGGTGGTCCGTACGTGTGTGCGTGACAAGAGCGTTAGCTGTGCACACGGACGGCAGCCAAGCACACAGATGACTCTTTTTGTGTCTGCGCGCAGGCCGAGAAAGCAAGCGGCGCAAAAACGCTTGGATGCGGATGCACGGCGACGTGTGTGCGGCAACGCCCCGCATCCCGCGCACAGAGGCACTCGGTGCGGGCTCAGCGCTGGTGCAGGCACGCACACGGATGGCGGCGCCAGCAGCCGGCCGGCGGGCAGGCTCAGACAGACGGGCACTGCGACAGGCTAGCAGGCAAGCAGACTCTCGCCTGCAGGCCAGAGGCGAGGCCGTGCAGCTTCTGCGACATCCCGCCGCCATCCATCCAGCTGTCGGTTGCCGTGCACTGCTCGGTGCACCAACAGCCCTTGGACTTGCCTGCAAACTCTGGACAGGATGTCGATGCTGTGAGGAGGAAGCAGTTGGCGGCAGGCGCAGCGGGCGGGGGCGGCGGCGGCGGCGGGGTGGGAGACCGTGTAGGCGGGGGCCGTGCCTGTGCGTCGACGCCGACATGCACGAGCGACAGCGCCAGGACGAGTGCTGCTGCAACGTTGTTCATCTGCGTTGGTCTGCTGCGGGTGTAAAGGCAAATTCCGCCAAAATGGGCCGAATTGAGGATGCCCAAATGGCCTAAAAATTGCACTTGTGAATTTTCTTGCTCTCGAAACGACAGGCGATCTGGCGTGCACAGGGCTGGTCGACTGCCTGCCATCTGGTCGCCTGCAATCAGGCTGGCCACTGCCCAGCATCGCTCAAGGACAACGGATCGGCACGTCTAGTTGAAACGAGAAATACATTGAGAGAGACATGGGAAGAAAGGATGCAAAGACACCAAAAAAGGAAGAGGGGGAGCTCGCCCGAATGCACATGATTAGCGCTCGTTGGGGTTGGGGATGTAGAGCGACGACGCGCGCTGGCGGTAGTTGGCAGGCAGAGAGTCGCGCGACATCATGTCCTGGGGCTCGCCGCGACGGTTGCCGTTGCCGTTGCCCTCCGAGATGGGAGCAACACAGGCGAGCGGGAAGCTGCCCTCCTGCTTGGTGACCATGTTGAAGCCGTACGCCCAGCCGTCGTCGAACGACACCTTGAGAATGACATGGTCGCCGACGTCTGTTGGGAGTGGAAGCCAGCCAGAGCGATGCGTTAGTTTTGGGCAAGACGGATGGGCGACATGGATGGGCAGCCGACTTACGCAGCTCAATCTCGTCAAAGAGGTTGGGAGTGTAGTCGTAAATGACCTCCATGGTCTCGGCGACCTGGATGTTCTCCTGCTGCGCCTTGGACGACGCGCCGGCGACAGCGCCACCGGCCTTGGCGTTGCTGCGACGGCGTCTGAAGAAGAAGGCAGCAAACAGGGCGGCTACGAGGATGCCGGCACCGGCGACGATGCCGCCGATGAGGATGGGGCGCAGGCTCGTGGTTGTGGACTCTTGGGACGCGTTGGCACTGTTGGCGGCGGCCGACTGGGTGGCCAGGGGCGACGCGCCGAGGCTGTTTGAGCCGGAAGCGCTGTTGTCGACGGGGGCCGGGTCGAGGGTCAAGGACGGGGCCGGTGCCACGGTGGTGGCCGTGGCAGCGATAATGTGGCCGGCGGCCTGGGCGGCAGCGCAGCAGGCCGAGGCGGTGTTTGCGGCGATGGCGCAGAACGCGGTGACTTCGCGGGCAGTGTCAAAGCCTGCGGGATGCACGAGAGGCGTCAGAAAAGGAGGGCGAGATGGACGCGCGCCACACACAAGAGAGACTCACCACAGTAGGAAATGTCCTTGACGGTGCCAGACACGCAGCCCGAGGCCGGGGGCGTGGCGGGCAGACGGTTCAGGTAGACGCGGTACGAGGCGGGCAGGGCACGGGCCGGGTTCGGGGGGCAGGCGGTGGTGTTTGCAAAGATGGCGGCGTACGAGTCGAGGGTCTGTGCGGCGGTGGCGCGGCACAGGGGGCGGGCGGTGGGGCCGGCAGGCACGCGGGCGTTGCAGCCAAACTCTGCGGTGGAGCGGTCGATGACGGAGCCGCAGACAAAGGACTGGGCGTAGCGGAGGCCGGCGCCGTCCCAGGCGGGGCACGAGTACTGCGTGCGGAAGAAGTTGAGGAACAGCGGGTTGGAGCCGGACGTGGTGGCGACGTACGTGTCAAAGGCGGCGACGGTCGTGAACAGGTTGCGGTCGGGGGCGATGGAGAAGGCTGGCGTGCGAGACACAGGACGTAGGTGTGGGGAGGGTTTAGGGTTTAGGGTTTAGGGTTGTGTGAGGAAGCGTGAGACAGGCGTGAGACAGATGGACGTAGGGGCGTGAGACAGGGGGATCGCATACGAGCACACTCGAGCAGCACACTCGAGCACACACGAGCAGCACACAGCACGCGGCATTGGGGCTTGGCGGGCGACGCCGCTGATTGGCCAGCCAGCCAAGAACGCCGCATTGAACGGCTCAAAGGCAGAAAGCGGCGCTGCGGGTGCTCGGGGCTGCGGGTGCTTGCGGGTGCTGCGGGTGCTGCGGGCGCTGCGTGGGGGCAAACGACAGGGGAGGCAGGCAGGCAGGCAGGCAGGCAGGCAGGCACAGACAGACAGACAGACAGACAATAGACAGACACAGCACTGACAGACACACACACAGACAGACAATAGACACACACAGCACTGACCTGCAAACTCGGGGCACGAGCGGGACGTGGCCAGCGACAGGCACGCCGGCGCCGGTGCCGCCTGGGCCTGCACGCCCTGCACGCCGAGGCTGGCGGCAAGGCCGAGCACCAGCAGAGCCGCCGTGGTGGTCGTGGTGGTCGTGGTGGTGGTCGTGGCTGCTGCTGCAGGTGCAATCGTCGATGTGGTGGGTGCCGCTGTGCGTGCGTTGCTGCTGCTGTGCTTGCGTGGGCTGGTGCTGTTCACGGCGGTGCAGGTCATGGCGGGCTGGCGGGTCGTCTAAGTGTATGGGTGTGCGTGGTGTGCGACGTGTGCGGCGTGTGCGGCGTGTGCGTGTGCGTGCGTGCAAGTGGAGCTATGCGAGTGCGCAGGTGAGTGTCGGCCGTGGATGCACTTGCGGCAGTTGCTCGCTGGGCAAAGCGCCGACAATGGCCACGACGGTGCACGGACTGAAACAGACAATTTGAAACGCCACCGCCATTGCTGCTTGGCGGCCCCCTGTGACGGGTCGGGTCGGGTCGGTGGCGCGTGCATCAACGGCTCGCCCCCTCTGCCCCGGTCGGAGTGTGCGTCGGAGTGTGCGTCCAGCCGTGCATCCGACATGCACCCCCACACGCTCAGAGCCACTGGCAAACTACGGCTCAAAAACACATGTGTTGCGTTGCGTTGCACATGATGCAAGAAAGAACCCGTTCGCATTCCCCTTGGCAAGACACGATCCACTCGCATACATCTGCTCGAAGCAGCCGCATCGTCCACTCGGCAACAGTCCGACAAACGGTGCTTTGTATACACGATGTTCATTGGCATAATATAGATGCATGCACGAGTAGTACCTGACAGATGGTGCTTCGAAAAGCAGGTGGCGACAATGCTGCAGGCTCATGTGGCAGCGTGCGAGGCTCAAGGCCAAAGGCGAGAAAGTACGGAGCATAGCCAGTCGATGCACTTGGAGCAGAGTTGAGGGCATGGACAGCCGCATCGAGCATGTGCTCCCAGTTGCTGCCGCGGTGGTTGGCATACTTGGACAGCAGGTCCTTGAGCGTGCGGATGGTGCGTTCGGACTGGCCGTCGGTCTCCTGGTGGCGGGCCGTTGCCATGACCTGCTCAATGTCCAGCGCCGCACAGAGCGCCGTCCAGAAGGCAGACAGGAAGCGAGCGTCGCGGTCCGACACGATAGACGACGGCAGGCCGTGGCCAGCAAGCACCCATCGGTTGAGGAACAGAGCGGCAAGATCCTCGGCAGTCGCATCGCGTCGCGTTGGCACGCACTTGACAAGCTTTGTCAGGCGATCCACAACCACAAACAGAGCGTCGTTGCCCTCGTCCGACATGGGCATGAACGCAACGTCGCAGGCCACAGACTGGAAGCGGTCGGCAGGGATGGGCAGCGGGTGCAGCAGACCGGCAGGCGCCTGCGTCGACGAGTTGAACCGCTGGCAGGCGTCGCACGAGCCCACAAAGCGGCCGACCGACGCAGCCATGTCCGGCCAGTAGTAGTGCATCCGCAGACGGCCGTGTGTTCGTTCGCGGCCCTGGTGGCCAGCATGAGGCGAGCCGCACCACCAACGCCTGGATCTGGCTCAACGTCGCGTGCCAGCCACCGCGTCCATCTTGCCCAACAGCACATCAACCGCGATGTCTGCCAGCAGCAGCAAGGACAGCAGCACGGACAGCGAGCCACACCTGTCTGGCAGCAGTCTCTGGACCAGCATGCCTGCAGATGCCCAGTCGGCGACTCTCACGGCAGCAGACACCTTTGCTCTGTTTGTCAATGGCATGCTCGACAGCGACAGCCGCCTGCTCGACGACGTCGTCCGTGTGCTGTGGCGAGACGCCATCACACTCGACTGGCAAGGCGACCTGCTGCTGCTGCCAGACGCATGGCTCGGTTCTGACAGCCACGGCGGCTTGCTGCTCGTCAAGACACGCTCCATGTCCCACCGTCTGCGAGCACGGTTGCCAGAGCAGGACAGCCACCAGCACGAGTTCCTTGAGAGCATCAACCTCTTCTCGGCCGCTGCCCATGGACGGCTGCCTCCTCCATGTGCCCATGTGCAACGGCTGGTGGGATCTGCCCGACTTTCAGCATGCGATTGCTCTTGGCTGGATGGCTATTGCTCATGGTTACACCGGCCTGCTGTGCCACCTTGTCAAGGAGCACGGCGTCGACCTTGAGCAGTACGACACTGTTGATGGCTATGCAGCAATGGACAAGGCGGCTTGCAGCGGCCATCTTGCCATTGTCCAGATGCTGCACGAGGCAGGAAGCGCTGCCTGCACCACACGGCCATGGACCATGCTGCTGCCTGTGGGCATCTGGATGTGATCGTGTGGCTGCATCGGCACAGAACGGAAGGCTGCGCTTGGCAGGCGATGGCGAATGCTGCCAAGCATGGCCATCTCGCCGGTCGTCGAGTTCCAGCATCTCAACCTCGTGAAGGCGATGCTGACAGAGCAGCTTCGTGGGCGAGGAAGAAGGGCGACGACCACATTGCCAGCTGGCTGCATGAGCATCCTCGCCATGAGCAGATCTGACGCAGGCGGCTGACAAAACACTTGCAGTGCCGATCTGCCTGCCCACTTGCCAGCCAGAAGGGCATCTGGCAGTGGCTGTCCACCAACGCTCGCGGCAGACAGCCACACAGCCCCATCAGCAACATGGGACCATCCGACTTGTGATGCGGCATGTGTTGCCGATGACCACTGGCTTGGACACGGCGGACTGAGTTGCCTTTGAAGACAACAACCAAACGCCTGGTGAGCGGCCGAGCTGTGTGGCATCTGGCGTCTGCAGGTTGCTGACGGTGCACTGGAGCAAGCCTTCACCAAGAGACCAAGAGATAGAACCAAGGACAACCATGACCGTCAGCCCCAACAACAGCCCGCCGGACGGACCGACGCCACCAGCGTCGCCTCGTCCCAGCACTGCTCCAAGTGTGGCCGCCATCACGACGCCGCCTCGTCCCATCGCCGCTCCAAGTGTGACCGCCAGCAGCAGCAAGAGCAAGCTGAGCAAGTGGTACGACCGCCTCGCCTGCGGCAGCGAGCCTGACATCGGCCCACCAACGGCTCCTACCAAGAGTGCCTTCCCCTCTGTCTCGGCCGTCGAGGATGACGAGCAGCGATCCGCTGCTCCAAGAGGTGTGCCAATCAGCAGTGCCGTTGTAGCTGCAGGCGACTCCAACAAGGTGTGGCCGTGCACACACTGCTGCTGCTGCTGCCACTGCCCTTGCTTCCGCCGCCGCCACTGCTGTTGACTGACACACACCGTTCCGCTCTGAGCTCGTGGCGATGCTCGAAGAAGAGGTGGCTCGTATCAGGACTGCCGATCCATCCAAGCCTGACGATCTGGTCGACGCCATCAACGGCATTGCCGGCAGGCTGTTTGAGCTGCAGAGCCAGGTTGTCGAGGAAACCCGTTCTGCTGCCGCCGTCGTTGAAGACGACTCGCAGGCCCAGGCTGCCAAGTCAGCCACGGCAGATGCGGCGTTCGACAAGCTCAAGGGTTCCTCGGATCGGCACTCGAGGGCCATGATGTGCTCACGACCGCCTGCAACTCGTTCCTCAAGGAAGTTGGCGAGGACGAGATCGACTTTGACACGGCCACCGTCTCCAACATCGCCACGCTGTCGTCGTCCGTCGTCGAGTTTGTCGACATGATCCGCAAGGCTCCCAAGAAGACCGGCGGCAGCAGCGTCAAGGCTGTGACACGCTTCCTCGCCACCAACGGTCTGGAAGTCGCCTCGACCGTCATCTCTGCTGCCAAGGCCGCATCACACTTTGTGCCGATCCCAGGCATTGCCGTCGCCATTGGCATCATCGACAACATCCTCAGCAACATCAAGGACGGCGTGGACAGCATTGGCGGTCTGAAGAGCTTCCTGGCCGACCTCAAGGAACTCAAGACGATCCTTGCACCGATGGCCAACCAGTGGTTCTCTGCCGATGTGCGCGGCAAGTGCGCCGAGCTTGTGGATCTGCTCAAGGAGGTTCAGAAGTCCATCAGGCTGGCACCAGCACGACCGGTAGCTGGTACAAGATTGTCATTGGTGCCAAGAAGGCAGAGGTTGAAGCCCAGATGGCTGGATACAAGAAACGTCTTGCCAAGATCAAGGAGGTGCGTGACGATCGCTTTGCTCTCATGGATCTGTGCACTTGGTTGACTGACACTCTCCACCCACCAGCTGATCTCGCTCGCCATGCAAGTGGACTCTGCTGTCATGCTCATGCACACGGCCAAGAAACTCAACCTGATCGACACCAAGACAGACAGGATCCTGCAGTGCGTGTTGCTGCCATGGGCTGCCACCGCGGCACCATGTCCATCCACTGACACGCGATACTGCACAGATACGTCCGTCCACGTGCTCTCCACCTTCGCCACGACGACTTTCTCATCTCCGCCGTCCCTGAAGACTCCAAGGGCACATTCACGGTGTACAAGGCCAAGATGGATGGCAGCGAGATCATTGTCAAGGAGTTCAAGCACAGCCTGGACGAGGCTGTGTGCACCAGTATCGAGAATGAGGCACGCCAGTGGTTCAAGCTCAGTCACGCCAACCTGCTTCCCATTACAGGCATCTGTCTCAAGGGCAAGGAAGGCCAGAAGCCATTCATTGCCATGCCGTACATGGACTACGATCTCAAGTCGTACTTGGCTGTCCACCCTGATCTGAGCGTACAAGAGCGCCTGCAGATTCTGGCTCGTATTGCGCGCGGCCTCAAGTACCTGCACGTGTTTGCACCTGATGGACCAGTCGTCCATGGCAGTCTGTCCATGAGCCGCATCCATCTCGGTCAGTCGACTGTCTTGTTGTTGCTGCTGATGCCAACAGGCGGGCACTCACACAGACAACTTGATGACAGACTCCAAGGGCAGCAAGGTCAAGATCAGTGTCGGCATGCAGTCTATTCGCGCCTTGGCAGCATCCACCCACAGCACCAGCCATGCCAAGTACATGGCGCCTGAAGCCAAAACAAGAGGCGCTGGACAAGGCAAGACGGGTGGACAGCAGAAGCCAAAACCACCTGTTGATGTCTATGCATTTGGCGTCCTTGCTCAGGATGTCTTGGCACAGGCTGCCGACCAACTCCAGCCATCAAACAACATCAACGGCGATGTGTGGCAGGATCTGCAGGACACTCTCAAGACCTGCTGTGAACATGACCCTGATGATCGCCCTGACTTTTCCACAATTGTCAAGGACTTGACCATGGCAACCAGGCTGGTTGATGGTGTGTCATTGTTTGTGCTCTGTTCATCTACCAGCTGTCTGCTCACTTCTTTGTGTTCAAATGACAGGTGGTACTGTCAAGGTGGAGGATGATGCATCTGATCTCGAAATCCTGTGTGCCATCTTCCCAGAGTGGGCCAAGGACAGCGATATTACAGTCAACTCTGAGCATCCAACAGGCGAGTTGATGAACCTCTATGACGATTCTGCCAAACGCATCACTCCAAAGTGGCAGATGGAGTGGGATGAGCAGCACAACTTGACTGCCCTGTAAGTATTGCTGTCTGCATGCTGGTTGAGAAGTAACTGATGCACCAAACATTGCTATGAGCAAACAGGCGGTTGACTGGTTGCAGTCTGTCTGGCATCATTCCCAAGGACATTGGTCGCCTGACAATGCTCAAGGAGTTGTGGCTTGACCAGAATGAGCTTGATGGTGAAATCCCACCAGGCATCTGCCAGCTGACCAAGTTGACATCACTGTGAGCATGCCTTCATATGGCTTGCTGGATGTGGCACTCTGGCTGACATTGAGCAACAGGCGGCTTGGACAAAACAACCTGCAAGGATCTGTGCCATACTTTATCTTCAAGTTGGAGCATCTTGATGAGCTGTGAGTTTGAGTGCCACGTGGCTGCTGTGGTGAGAGTGACTGACATTGAGTGCAATCCAAAGTGACATTGCTGATAACCAGATCACACAGTTGCCAGCATCCATTGGCAAACTCACTCAACTCAGAACACTGTGAGTACCATGCCTTGTCTGGCTTGAACTGGCAACCACTCACACCCTCAAAGCAATGGTGCAACAACCAGATCTCAGAGCTTCCAGCACCATTGCCAATCTAACCAATCTGACAAAGCTGTAAGGATTGTGCTGCTCTGCCTTGATTGAACATGGCTGACCTTTATTGGACAGGCTGGTTGGAGGCAAGGCAATCAATGACATCTCTGTCATTGGCAAGATGATCAGTCTGGCAGAGCTGTATGTTGACTTTCATTTACTGCAGATGATTGTGGCAGCTGACAGACAGTGACTTGTAGGAGTATCACAAATTGTGAACTTGGAGTGCTTCCTGAAACGGTTGGCAATCTGGCCAACTTGGAGATTCTGTGAGTTGGTTGTGACTATTGTAACATGGGGGTGGTTCTGATGCTTGACATGATGGAAAACAGGGACCTTTCAGAAAATGAGCTGAAGGAGGTGCCTGGTTGCATTTACAAGCTGAATAGTTTGACTAAGTTGTAAGCATTGTATTGTCTCATTTGTCTGTTTGCAGATGAACTGACTTGATGGTTGCAGAGATCTGTCCAACAACAACCTGGAAGGCAACATCCCAACTGAACTGGGCGATCTGATCAATCTGACTGAGCTGTAAGCATTGCACTGTCATATGTGTCTGTTTGCAGATGAGCTGACTTGATGATTGCAGTGATCTTTCAGCAAACCAGCTGTCAGGAAACATCCCAACTGAGCTTGGCAAACTGACCAATTTGACTCAGCTGTAAGCATGGTAATGTCTCATGTGCCTGCTTGCAGAAGAGCTGACTTTGTGACTGCAGGTATCTTTCTGAAAACCAATTGTCACAGAGTGTTCCAACTGAGCTGGGCAATCTGGTCAATCTGACAAGGCTGTAAGTATTGTATTGTTCGTATGCCCCTTTACAGATGAACTGACTTGATGGTTGTAGGGATCTTGACAATAATCAGCTGTCTGGAAGCATCCCTGCTGAACTGGGTAACCTGGCCAATCTGACACAGCTGTATGTATTGTAGTGTCTCATGTCTCTGCTTGCAGATGGACTGATATGATAATTGCAGGTATCTGTTTGGCAACCAGCTTTCAGGAAGCATCCCAGCTGAGCTGGGCAATCTTGTCAATCTGACAAACCTGTATGAATTGCATTGTCTCATATGTTTTTTGCAGATGGACTGACTTGATGGCTGTAGGTTTCTGTACCAAAACCAGCTATCAGGCAACATTCCAAGTGCACTTGGCAATCTGGTCAATCTGACTGATCTGTAAGCATTGCATTGAGATGTGCGTCTGTTTGCAGATGGACTGATGTGATGATTGCAGGTATCTTTCTGAAAACCAGCTGTCAGGAAGCATCCCAGCTGAGCTGGGCAGACTGGTCAATCTGGCTGAGCTGTAAGTATGCTACTAACTAATGTGCCTTGATGCAATAGACTGACTTGATGATTGTAGATATCTTGACAACAACCAGCTGACAGGCATTATTCCAACTGAACTGGGCAACCTAGTCAATCTGACTGGGCTGTAAGCATTGCACTGTCATATGTGTCTGTTTGCAGATGGACTGACTAGATGGTTGCAGGAATCTTGACAACAACCAGCTGACAGGCAACATTCCAACTGAGCTTGGCAATCTGATCAAAGTGACAAGGCTGTAAGTATTTCATTGGCTTGTGTGAATGTTTGCAGATGGACTGATGTGATGGCTGTAGGTATCTTTACCAGAACCAGCTATCAGGAAACATCCCAACTGAGTTGGGAAATCTAGTCAATCTTACATGGCTGTAAGCATTGTAATGTCCCATGTGTCTGTTTGCAGATGGACTGACTTGATTATTGCAGGTATCTTTCTGAAAACCAGCTGTCAGGAAGCATCCCATCTGAACTTGGCAATCTGGTCAATCTGACTGAGCTGTAAGCATTGATTCACCTCAAGTGTATGCTAGCAGCTGAACTGACTTGATGACTGCAGTGGCCTTTCCAACAACCAGCTGTCAGGAGGCATCCCAACTGAACTGGGCAATCTGATCAATCTTACAAAGCTGTAAGCATTGCACTGTCATATGTGTCTGTTTGCAGATGGACTGATGTGATGATTATAGGGATCTTTCTGAAAACCAGCTGTCAGGAAGCATCCCAACTGAGCTGGGCAGACTGGCTGATCTGATTGAGCTGTAAGCATTACATGGTCTCATATGCCTCCTGGCAGATGGACTGACTTGATCATTGCAGGTATCTTTACCAGAACTGTCTTTCAGGAAACATCCCAGCTGAGCTGGGCAATCTGGTCAATCTGACAAGGCTGTAAGTATTGTAATGTCCCTTGTGTCTGAATGCAGATGGACTGACTTGATTATGGCAGGTATCTTCACCAAAACCAGCTATCAGGAAACATCCCAGCTGAACTGGGCAATCTGGTCAATCTGACTGAATTGTAAGCATTGTAATGTCTTGTGTGTCTGAATGCAGATGGACTGAATTGATGGTTGTAGGTACCTTTCTGAAAACCAGCTGTCAGGAAACATCCCACCTGTGTTGGGCACACTGGCCAATCTGATTGAGCTGTAAGAATTGGCATGTCTCATGTGCCTGTTTACAGAAGGACTGACTTGATGACTTTAGGGATCTTGACAATAATCAGCTGACAGGCAACATTCCAACAGAGCTGGGCAAGCTGGCTGATCTGATTGAGCTGTAAGCATTGCATTGTCTCATGTCTGTTTGCAGATGGACTGACTCAATGATTGCAGGTATCTGTTCAACAACCAGCTGTCAGGAAGCATCCCAACTGAGCTGGGCAATCTTGTCAATCTGACTGAGCTGTAAGCATTACATTGACTTGTGTTTACTGGCAGATGGACTGACTTGATGACTGCAGGAATCTTTGTGAAAACCATCTGGAAGGCAGCATCCCAACTGAGCTGGGCAACCTAGTCAATCTGACAAGGCTGTGAGTACTGTATTATACATATGCCCCTTTGCAGATGAACTTACATAATGATTGCAGGGATCTTGACCACAACAAACTGAAAGGCATTATTCCAACTGAACTAGGCAATCTGATCAATCTGACTGGACTGTAAGCATTTCACTCTCTCATATGTTTGTTTGCAGATGAACTTACCTGATGATAACAGGGATCTTTGTGAAAACCAACTGGAAGGCAACATCCCAGCTGAGATGGGAAATCTGGTCAATTTGACTGAGCTGTAAGCATAACATTGACTTGTGTGCCTGTTTGCAGTTGGACTGACTTGAGTCTGGTAGGAACATGTCCAACAACCAGTTATCTGGCAGCATCCCAGCTGAGTTGGGCAAACTTGTCAATCTGACTGAATTGTAAGTATATCCCTTGCTCTACATTTACCCCAACACATTCTAACATGGTATAATCAGTGCTATGGACTGGCAAAACTTTACAAGTATCCCTTCAAACTTGATGAGTTTCCATCATCATATGGAAAGTGATGAGTGACACTCTGGTGAATGATGAAGCAGCAATTCTTTGCAATCAATCAAATCAGCCTTTCAATAGACTCTACCTTTGTGAGGCTCATCACTGGCAAGCCTATAATCATCTGTTTGCCAGCAGCATTGCCATTGCCACAGTCAATGGCACAAGATTAGCTGTCTGCCTGGTGTGTGGCATGCTTGCATCAACCACAAGATGCCAACGGCCCGTATCCATGTGTGACACTTGTCCTCCAGGCGGGCTTGCCGGCTGGTTGCAGGGGCAGTGAGTATGCATGCAGGGGAACGGCGGGAAGACGACTACTTCATTGGGAGGTAGCACAGACCTGGTCTCGGGGCAGTGAGTATGCACGCAGGGGAACGGCGGGCAGACGACTGCAAGAACGGGGGAAACCAGAGCGGCCGGTGCGGCCCGACAATGTCTGTCCGGTCACGTGGATCACGTGGATCACGTGACCACGACCGAGCATCCGTTACACTCCCCCCAGCGTAGACAGCCACTCATAAGAAAGAAGAGTGGATGAACAGCGACTAAGAGGATGCATGGGCGTTGCACACACAGAAGCAGAGGTGTGGGCAACAATGGACCGAAGGACACAGGACGGGGAACTGTGCGCTCAGAGCGGCAAGGTGGGGCAGGATGGTTGAGAGGGGGAAGAGAAGAGAGAGAGAAGGAAGAAGGAGAAGAGGGAGGAGGGAGAGGAGGGAACAATGGAGAGAGAGAGGGAGATGCGGGTGCAGCAGGTGCGATCGGCTTGTCAGCCGGAGCAGGTGCCGCAGGCGTGGCTGCAGCTGGAGCAGAAGCCACTGGTGCAGGAGCAGGCGCAGTGCGCTTGCGGCGAGAGGACTTGGATGCCTTGGGCTGCGTGGGGGCAGGCGCCGTGGCGGGGGCAGGGGCAGCCGGTGCAGGAGCCGCGTGCGTGGGCTGAGCCGGTTTGGACGCCTTGCCCTTAGGTGCCTTGGTCGGCCGAGCATGGAACGCCTTGACGAGGTCCTGGGCCTTGCGCATGTCGGCGGCTGGGACCCATGTGTTGTCATTGGCTGGATAGCCAACCCACTTGACCAGATACTCGATCTTGCCACGATAAGTGCGCGAGTCGACAATCCGCTCGACCTCGTAGTTGTCCGACGTGCCGTCGTCGGCATGGTACTCGGGGTCAGGCCTTGAGGGCACATCCTTGCGGCCGGTGGGTGCAGACAGGGGGTCGACATACGGGCAGATCCGGTCGGCATGGAACACGTTGTGGATGCGGTGCAGCGAGGCAGGCAGCGCGAGCGTGTAGTTGAGGCCAGATTCACCAGAGTCCAGGCTGGTGATGGCAAAGGGGCCGAGCCACTTGGCGGCCGTGAGCGGCGGGCAGTGCGAGTCCGCTGGCCAGGAGATGCCCTCAGCGTTGAGGAGCACTGTAGCACTGGGCCTCCAGACGGACTTGCCGGCTGGTCTCGGGGCAGTGAGTATGCACGCAGGGGAACGGCGGGCAGACGACTACTTCATTGGGAGGCAGCACAGACCTGGTCTCGGGGCAGTGAGTATGCACGCAGGGGAACGGCGGGCAGACGACTGCAAGAACGGGGGAAACCAGAGCGGCCGGTGCGGCCCGACAATGTCTGTCCGGTCACGTGGATCACGTGGATCACGTGACCGCGACCGAGTATCCGTTACACTCCCCCCAGCGTAGACAGCCACTCATAAGAAAGAAGAGTGGATGAACAGCGACTAAGAGGATGCATGGGCGTTGCACACACGAGAGGCAGAGGTGTGGGCAACAATGGACGCGAAGGACACAGGACGGGGAACCATGCGCACAGAGCAACAAGGAGAGAGAGAGAGAGATGGAGTGGATGGAAGGGGCAGAGATGGAGAGATGGATTGGATGGAAGGGGAAGAGATGGAGAGGTAGACAGATCGGGGCCGAGAGGGTGAACATGGTCAACAGACACATGAACAGGTGGACAAGCCGGATGGTGTGGCGATCAGGATGAAAAGGCAAAAGCAGCTGCGAGATCGTGCCGGTGGTGACCGAGCTGACGTGCGTGGCCGTGTTGGTGTAAGCTGATCCGAATGTGGTCAGAGCCGTACGGTGTAGGGTGGCGGCTGATGGCTGGTCAGGGACGCAGTGTGGGTTCAAGTGGCGATCCAAAAGGGATCCCACCCCAGACTCCTCTCGCAAGAGGCACCGAGCATGGCCTGGATACCCGGTCCAGGAGCTGATGCTGAGCTACAGATGTGCAACGTGCTGGGGCCGGTGTCTGCAGGCTGTGGCCGATGGATGCTGATGCGAGACCAATGGCGGCTGGGTGGCTGAGGCGGCTGATGCTGCCAAGGCCGAGGTGATGAACGCGCCCGTCGACGAGAACATCGTGCTGCAGAAGCAGCGAGGCACAAGCCGATCCAGTGGTGGTTGATATGGCGGACAATGCAGCTGTGGCAGATGCAGGCCGTGCCGTGCTGAAGCGAATGCCGATACTGACGTGCTGATCCAGATGTGGTCAGGACTGATCGGCGTGGTTGTGGCGGCTGACGAAAGTTGCAGCGGTGCAGTTGAGGGTGTAAGTGGTGATCGGCTGTGGATCCCGCCCCAACTCCTCTCACAGGAGGCACAGAGCATGCCTGGAGACAATGTCCAGAAGCAGATGCGGCGACAAGCAGGTGGAGCTGATGCTGGCGAGCGAGCTGATGCCGGCAGATATTGAACCATGCAACGGAAGGCGAGTGTGAGGCGGCTGTAAAGAGGCATCGGATGCCAGAGCCGGTGGGTGGATGACGACACAGCCCACTGCCAGCTGCAGACCAAGACGCATGAAAAAAAAAAGTGCGCTGGTGCACAGCGGCAAGTGTTGACAAGCGGATGCCGCGAGAGCACAGGAGCGTTGAGACAAAGACGTCCAGTGTGCGAGACTCGAGGCGCAACTCCGCAGGGCCTGGGTGGCAAGACTGCCGACCGCCAGCAGGCCCTGGTTCCAGCCGAGGCAGCAGAGGCGGCGAGGATGTCCAGCCAAGCTCACCAATGCTGCCCCGACCAAAAAAAAAGTTGGGTTCTTGCTGTAGTACTGGGCCGCCAGACGGACTTGCCGGCTGGTCTCGGGGCAGTGAGTATGCACGCAGGGGAACGGCGGGCAGACGACTACTTCATTGGGAGGCAGCACAGACCTGGTCTCGGGGCAGTGAGTATGCACGCAGGGGAACGGCGGGCAGACGACTGCAAGAACGGGGGAAACCAGAGCGGCCGGTGCGGCCCGACAATGTCTGTCCGGTCACGTGGGTCACGTGGATCACGTGGATCACGTGACCGCGACCGAGCATCCGTTACACTGCTTTTGGGCAGGGCCCCACTCCCACTTGGCATTCTTGGCTAGCAGCTTGTATAGTGGCAGACACATGGTGGCGTACGCCTTTGCAGGGTTCGGCCCACCAATGAATGACTTCAGCCACACAAGCTTACCTAGCCAAGTTGCCAGAGTGGTTGTGTTTGAGATGTGTGGCGCTGCTGCCATGTCCTGCAAGTGCTTTGGCGCAATGGAATAACCAGTGGGCGAGAGCACGTGACCACAGAACTCAATGTCCTGCTGCAGGATCATGCACTTGGACGGCTTAATGTACAATTGAGCCTTCAGTAGCAGCTTGAGAACAGTGCATAGGTGTTTGATATGCTCCTTGTACGTCGCGCTGTAGATGTAGATGTCATCCATGTACACCGAGACGCACGTGCCCAGCAGCTCATTGAGCGTCGACTGGATGGCCTGTGTAAACACAGCCAGAGCATTGGTCAGCCCAAAAGGCATGACCGTGAACTCAAAGTGACCAAACTGGGTGGAGAACGCAGTTTTCCACTGGTCCTCCGCCTTAACACGAATGTTAAGGAAGCCCTCGCGAATGTCAAGCATCGAGCGGAAGGGTTTGTTTGCCAAGTTATCGCGGAGGGTCTCAATCTCCGGGATCGCACTGTGGAACTTCACCGAGATGTTGTTCAAGCCGCGTAGTCAATGACCAACCGCAGCGAACCATCCTTCTTGCGGACAAAGAGCGTGCCGGCGCCCAAAGGCGATGACGAGCGGCGGATGTAACCTTTGGTGTACCACTCGTCCAGCTGCTTCTTGAGCGCTACGGATGCATCCTGGTTCAGTTTCTTGAGGCCACGACGCGGCGGCAGCTGCGCATCCTTAATGAAAGGGATCGCGATCTCGAACTCCGAGTCGTGCGCACGGCCTTGCGGCGGGCAGCAGACCTCGTAGTACTCGATGAATGCCTTCTGCGTCTCCTCGTCCGGGCAGACTGGAAGGTAGGGGTACTTCTCCTTCAGCTCGTCCGGGGTAGGCCGTTTGCGCCGCGACGCGAAGGCGCGCATCAGCAGCTGCCTCACGGTCCTCAGGCAGGTCATCCACATAGACCAGCTCCGCGTACTCGTCCGGATGGGCGAGGATGTCCGACATGGTAACCACGATGTCAGAGTGCGGCCGGTTGTGGGGGCAGCAGACGGCGGAGCGTCTTCGTGCTGCCAGATGTGGTGCACATCGGGGCGCGACTCGGTTGAGAAGCGGAAAACGCCGCGACGGAAGTTGAACGACGCCTTCGCGGTGGTGCGCAGCCATGGCATGCCCAGGATGACATCATCCACACCATCGTAGACAAGGAACCGCACCTGGCTGACCGCATTGATCTGTCGGCCAGCGTGAGGTAGACCTCCGAATCTAGTCTCTGCAAGTTGCCGTTGGCAAACTCGAGAGTCACCGCCTGCCGGGTGAACGGCCGGGCAGCAGCGAGCAGGCCGTTGGCATCCAACCAACGGCGAGCAACCAGATTCGCGCTGCTGCCAGTGTCCACCAGGACACTGGCGCTGCGATTGTCCAGGAACACCGGGAAGGTGCACCGGTGCTTGGTGATCGGAGTCACGGGGCAAGGTGCCCCTCCTTCAGCCGCGACGGCGGCATAACAGGGCAAGCAGGACGAACGGGGAGCCCAGAGGGCATCTTTTTATTCGCAACAGCCACCAATGGTCACTCTTCTTCGTCTGCGTCGCTGTACTGCGTCCCGTCGTCTGAGAACGACGAGACGGTTTCGAGCGACTGCGAGCCGGAGCCATTGCTGGTGCGCCGTCGTCACGGGCAGGGACCGATGGAGATTCGGTGTCAGCATTGGGCTTACGCCGGCCGCAGGCTTAGCCGCCGAAGCGTGCTTAGCCGCAGGAGCAGGAGGAGCCAGAGGGGGCGAGCGAACGTACCCGGTGCCTTGGCCTTTGCCGCGATGCGCCCGACCTTAGAGTGGGGCGGGCGGTGACCAGACGATCGGCCACCGCGGTCCTGACTCGGGCGGTCGGCCGGCACTGCAGGCGAGGCGGCCTTACGCGTCTCAGACGCACTGCTGCTGCCCAAAGGCGCGGGGGTGGCAGCCTTGGGCGATGAGGAGCTCCAAGAGCGGGCGACGCGGCAGCTGTCTTGCCAGAGCTGGGCTTTGACTGGGCCTCGAGGGCCTTGTGGGCATCTGCCAGAGCGGTGGCGGCGGCAGTCTCCAGGGCGTGCTCGGCTGCCTCTGAGTGATCCTCAAAGAACGCGTCGCGGAGGGCGGCATACGTCTTGAACTTCCCTGGGGGCAGATCCTTGATGCGGGCACGGAGGAATCTGAGCTTCCGGTCGTCCGTGTATCCGCGTCGCTGAACAGCGGTTCGGCCTCCAGAATCCAATCCTGCGGGGCGCGGCCATGGCACAGCGTCGGCTTGAACTGGCTCGCCAGCTTCCCTTCGGCTTGGTTGCGAATCCGCTCTGGGTTGCGGTGGAGCGATTGGAGGTCGGCGAGGAACTGAGGGAACGTGAACAGATCATCGTCGGCAGAGTGCGACTCGTGCCATGCGGTGACAAACTCGAGTGCGCGGCCAGAGAAGTAAGGCAGCAGTAGCGAGAAGATGGCGCCTAGCGGGATCGCGTCGACGCCGGCCGTGGTGCAGGCTTCCTTGTATGCTCCGCCGACTGCAATGACAAATGGCTTGAGGTTCTTGTGAGTGGCGTTCCAGTCGACTGAGGGAGCCGGGCCTTTGGTCATCACAAATCCGCTGAATGGTACCTGCTTGGCACCCAAGCAGTCTGTGAAAACCTTGGCGAGGTTTGGTGCACGGGCGTCCGCGGCTGCTGGCAGGCGTGCGTCCACCGAGGACCCAATCGCGAGGGCCAACGCGACGCCTGCAAGGCAGCCGTGGCAGCGACCGCCTTGTCTGCAGACTGCTGGGCCAAGGCAACTTGCTTGCTAAGGGCGATCATCGATTCCACGGTCTTGGTGGCCTGCGTCTGCAGGTTTCGCACGGCCTGTCGTGTTGTCAGACACGGACTTGAACAGAGCGGCCAGACGCTCCTCATTGGACGCGGCGGACGTGGAGAAGGAATCCGCCTGCTGGGCCAGCAGCTTGTGGGTGTCCTGCAGACGGGATTGCAGGTCCTCAATGGAGTCCTGAACCGCGACAGCGACGTGGCGTGGTCGTCCAGTGTGATCCAGACGTCCTCGCTGGCTGAATCCTGCGGCTGGTGCACAGAAGCGGACGCGGTGCCAACAGAGTGGACAGGAAAGGCGTGCGAGCCGCCCGCGCTGCCCAACAGAGCACCCCTGCCGTCCAGAGGCGCGGCAGAGGAGTGGCGAAACGCGGGCGTGCTGGAGGCCACTGCAGAGGTTGCATTGCCCGATGGAGCACCCTGGCGGCCACGAGAGCCAGCCTGAGGGAGGCGGGATGCAGACATGCCGCTGGCCATGGAGCCAAGCCCAGAATCACGCGTGCGGCTATCAGCCCAGATGGTAGAGTTACCTGTAAACCCCTGCAGGAGGCGTGACGGCTCGTCGGTGAATGAGGTGCTGGCGAGACATACAAGGCACTGTTGGCATCCGGGTCGGCGTCGGCCGCAGTGCTGGCAGGGCCGGCGCCAGGGGTGGGTGTGCGAGACAGGCCCATGGGCACAGAAAGAATTCGACGCCGCAGGTAACGGCGGCTGGCGGCGTCGGTGGCGTTGGTTGTTGTTGTAACTGTCCTAGTCGAGAGCGGCTGGCCGTCTGGTGGCAGAGGGGCAGTGAGTATACAGGCTTACGGCTTGGATACGACTTCATTAAGACACAGGCACAGACCTGGTGGCAGAGGGGCAGTGAGTATACAGGCTTACGGCTTGGATACGACTTCATTAAGACACAGGCACAGACCTGGTGGCAGAGGGGCAGTGAGTATACAGGCTTACGGCTTGGATACGACTACAACAACAGGGCCAAGCCAAGTCCGGGCAAGGCGCGTCCAGATCAACGCCAGCAGGTCACGTGACCACGGGACTGCGGCGGCATCCGTTACACGCAGGGGAACGGCGGGCAGACGACTGCAAGAACGGGGGAAACCAGAGCGGCCAGTGCGGCCCGACAATGTCTGTCCGGTCACGTGGATCACGTGGATCACGTGACCGCGACCGAGCATCCGTTACAATACATCTCGTCCCTGATGGCAAGCAGCAGAAGATAGTCAGCATGGCAGCCACACAGTAGAGAGTAGCAAACTTACTTTGAAAGTGATCCCGTCTGCTGATACTCTTGGCGGCGGAACGCATACCGCAGGACCTTGACCGCCGCATGCAGCATGTTGTGAGCGCGGCTGTAGTGCACAATCTTGATTCCCGCGTCTCCGCGGCGACCATCCACATGGAATTTGATGGTGTGGCCGTCGCCGACCGACGCCATGAACAGCTGAAAAGCTGGCTGGACGATGTCCTTCCAGCTGTCAATGGAGTCGGGCATGCTGATGGCGGCTGTGGCGACTAGCTGCGAGAAGAAGACGCTTAGCACGTCAACGTGCAGCATCCCGCTGAACTGGGTGGTTGCGGCTGTTGCTGTTGCGGCTGTTGTTGTTGCGGCTGTTGCTGTTGCGGCTGTTGCAGTCTGCTGTTGCGGCGGCGGCTGTTGCAGTGGCGGCTGTTGTGGCAGCAGCGGTTGCAGCATAGCCTGCAAGACCTGGCACAGGGTCCAGGCAGCACTGTAGACACATACAGCCCTGCCTAGCTTGAGCACCCTCAACAAGCCGGCGACCGTCATGCTGCTGCGTCTGTATCTGCGTTTACGAGAAAAGAATCGGAGCGTCTGGCGGAGTTGAACTTTCATTGCCGACACAGACAGAGAGTGAGTGGATAGAGAGCGAGCAGCCTGGCACTCGCCGCCCACTGTCCAACAGCCATAGAGGGAATAGCAAGCACAGCCAACAGCCAGGCGTTCAAGATGCGGTCGTGTGTTGCTGGCACAGTCATTGATGTGATGCCACTCAGTGCGCAGCTTGACATGCACCGTGCAGCATCACTCTGCGTGTCATGAGCCGCATTGCAGCGAGTCTCTCTCCGAGTGTCGTCTTCTCAGTCAATGTCCCATTGCATCCAACAATCGCCCTGATATGCATCTTCATTGTGACCCAGTGCGATGCAGTTGGTGTTGCCTGACTGGCCAGCTGGTCCATGGACAGGTTGGCCGTTGGCGCACTGCCTGCATCGCCCCTCTGCTCTGGATCGTCCTTGTCAACAAACACAGTGCATGCAAGACTGGGATCGTCAGGACCGTCGCCATCATCGTCGTTGTGGTTGTTGAATGAATCGAGAGTGCTTGGTCTGTCTGTCTGGCCACTCCAGTTGCTGCTCAGTGGATCGCATCCAAGATGCCATCGCACCAAGTGCAATGTGGCCAGACACGCCTGCCAGCACTCGCGTCCTCCTCACCAATCTCGTCTGGATCAGTGTCGTCGAGTGTGCTGCTCATCGAGTGTGCTGCCACTGTCGAGTTTGGCATCCAAGTCGGCATGCCAATCCAGCTGTCCAGCAAGCAGTTCCTGCAGCCAACTCCAAGGATCGATCCATTGAGCACGTCTCAGTGGCTGCTCATCTGCGGCTGCTGTATCCCATGTCGCAGTCGGAATGCACCAGGCAGCTTGGTCCTGCGATGCCAACGCTCTCGCTGTCCTCTTGAACAACAACCAGATCGCCCTGCCCACGGCCGTCTTGCCAACGTCTCTTGTTGCTGTTTGGAGCCATCAGACAAGCACGCAGTCAGTGCC
Source organism: Entophlyctis helioformis (assembly GCA_025526915.1). Taxonomy (NCBI): domain Eukaryota; kingdom Fungi; phylum Chytridiomycota; class Chytridiomycetes; order Chytridiales; family Chytriomycetaceae; genus Entophlyctis; species Entophlyctis helioformis. The sequence continues at coordinate 45,189 of JAHLKH010000100.1, read as the reverse complement.
AAGACCACACAGACACGGCCGTCAGACTGCTGTGCCGTCGTCGTCGATGGGCAATGGAGCATGCCTGGACAGACAGCGAGTCAACGCACCCGCTTGCCTGTCTGCAGCCTGCCTTCTGTCCGCCCGCCTTGTTGGGCACGCCTCTCAGACGGCCTCGACCACGCTGCTCTGCTGGATGGCCTGCTCGACGGCCTGCTGCATGCCACCTTGAGCAGTGAGCCTCGCCGTCCCCCTGAAAGGACTCGTCCAGCAAGCGAGTGTTGTCCCATATCCGTGCTGTCGCCTGCGTTGCCGTCGTTGTTGTTTGGCTCGTTGTTGCTTGTGTGCAGTTGGGCGGCAAGTGCAGCAGCGTCTGGATCTGGCATGGCACGCTGTTGCTGTGCTCGCATCATGCAGTGTCAGCACCGCGCAAGGGCTCTCTAGATCGACCAATCACAGCGACTCCACCAGGATCGACCAATCAGAGCGATTCCACCAAGAACAACCAATCAGAGCGATTCCACCAGGGGTAATGGTATGAGAACCGGGCCTTGAGCTGTTGCAATCTCGTTGAGGACGTGAGGCCACAGGCAGCACCCAGCGACCGACCGACAGACAGACGGACCGACAGACAGACAGCCAGAGAGCCATGGCAACCACACGACGAAGGAGGCAGGCGCTGGAAGAGGAGGACGCCAACCAGGTCAAGTTTGGCACAGGCAAGTGCCGCTCGGTTGGCTGTCTCACCACAACTGGGCATGCCAGCCAAGACGACTCTGACGACGACGACTTTGACAACGACGCCGACGACGACGCTGACGACACAACTTGAACGGCATCGCCCACAGAGTTCCAGGATGTCCAGTGCCTGCTCATCTCAGAGGTGCGAGTGCTGCTCGAAGTCGCCAAGGACCGCAAGCGCAAAGAGTCGGGCGACGGCAGCATCTCCGAGTGAGTCCGATGCCCCCGCCTGCTGGAGACGAGGGGCAGACCTGGCACAGACTGACGCTTCAACTCGTGTGGCGGGGTGTGGGCGACGGCAGCGTCATGCAAAAGACGATTGACTACTGCCAGCAGTTTTCTCGGTTCACCAACAAGCAGACGGTCAAGGAGATCCGATCGTGAGTCTCTTGGCGTCTGGACTCTACTGGTTCGACTGACCGGACTGACTGACTGGACTGACCGGCCGATGGATTGACCGGCCGATGGATTGATCGATCTGCCTGTCCAGGTTGTTCCCCGACGAGCAGTTCCACCAGTTTGAGATGGCGCAGCTCGCCAACCTGTGCTGCGAGACTGCCGAAGAAGCCAAGATCCTTATTCCAAGGTGCGTGCTGACTTCGCGCCAGCCAGCCCCGGCGATCGCGTGTCCGTGTTGGACTGTTGTTGATGGCTGACATGCGCGCTGTGGTGGGCAGTCTGGCGCGCGAGGTCCGGACGGATGACGAGCTGCAGAACCTGCTCAACGATCTGCAGAACCTGCGCAAGTACCAGGGCTGATGGCGGCGTGTGGTGTCGGGATCGGAACCGTTTTTGGCCGCTGGCTGCAGTGTGTGGCGGTTTTACTGCTCGTCGGCCGACTACGAGACTGTTTGTTGCTGTCCTTGCGCGTCTGAAATGGCTCTAATTGTTGGCTCGTGGGCTGGCCGTTGGACGGGCAGATGGATCCGGATCGATGAATGGATGGATGGATGGAAGGATGGTCGACGCATTGGCTGTCCGAGGAAGCCGGGAGAGCAATAAAGAGACGCGCAGCCATGTGCGTCATTTCCTGTCGCGGGTGGGATAAATACCAAACATGGCTTTATTGGCTGGATCGCCGGATGAGCTGTCCCGTGCCGTGATCCCTTACTTGGCAAAGAAGGGTGCAGGCGTGCCGTTGTTCCGGCTCGATCGTGCAGACGACATGGCCGTGACAGCTGTCCAGCCAAGCACAGTGTTGGTTATGACGTTCATCGCCCCCCGAGCATCAGCTGAACAAGCGACACGGGCGTGGCAAAAACCCTACCAGAAATGCGCTTGGTCTTGGCGCGGAACAGCTGGCTCTCCTTGAACGCCAGAACAGCAGGGTCGATCTTGCCGCCCGGACCGCCCGTCGCCTTTTTGTTGAGCGGCACCACAAGCATCTTTTTTCTACACCACACGTGTCGTCAGCAACGATCGTGTGCGTTGTGCCAAGCCCAGCAATGCCGACCGCATCAGACAGAGAAACGCACCCAACGCGCACACCGCCCTCGGGTCCAAACGCAGACTTTTTCTTGGCCTTGCTCGCCTCGGACTTTGCACGCAGATGCACGTTCTTGACCTGCGCCTTTGCCTTGGCCTCCTTGAGCCGATCAGCCTCTTCCTTGCTGCCATCCCCACACACACACGCCGCAGTATCAAACACGAGCAAACGAGTAAGTCCCGAGCCAGAGCGGCCGCCACAATCAGTGCAGACAGATGGAGAGACAACGTACGCCTTGGACGCAGCCTCGAGGACCTCGACAGGCATGAGACGCGCCTTCTCGGCGATCTTGGCGCGGCGTTGCTGCTGCTGCTGCTTGCCAGCCTCGTCACGTTTCCGTCTCTTTTCCTTGAGCGACTCCCGCTCACTGGTAGGTGGTGGTCGTGGGTGGTGGTCGTGGGCATCCCATACCGCATGCGTGTCAGCCAGCTGGTAAGGAGATCGACCACATGGTATCGACACGATCCGTCTTACCGCTTCTCGCGGTCGGCGCGGGTACGCTGAGACTCGATCGCCACCGCCTTGGTATCACGGGTCGAGATGGCTTCAGGCGCAGCCTCGTCGTCCTCATCGTCGTCCTCATCCTCTTCTTCTTCGTTGTCTTGTGCAGCACCAGTTGCATCTGCCATGCCAGCATCCTCGTCCTCATCCTCGTCCTCCTCATCGTCGTCGTCAAACTTGCGGTGCTTGAGGTACTTTTTGGCCACCTTGGGCTCCGGTGCCGTCTCTTGTTCTGTGGCAGCGTCGTTGGCATCTGCAGCATCGTCGGTATCTGCAGCGTCGGCTGTGTCGGCTGGGACCGTCTCGGGGACGGGCGACGTCGCCTTGGCCGTCTTGGCCGTCTTGGCCGCCTTGCCAGCAGCAGACTTTTTGGACGCCTTGGCTGCAATGGTCGGTGCTGCCGTTGCAACGGCCGTCGATGCCTGAGCAGCCGCCTCTGCAGCCGCCTTGGTGCTGCTTCTTGTTTGCCGCGCCATTGTGTGGGTGCCTGTCTGCCTGTCGTGCATGGATCATCGTCAGTCTTCTGTCTGTCTGTCCGCCTGTCTGTCTGTCTGTCTGTCTGTCGGCCAGAGGCGGGGCAGCAAGCACGACCTTGCGTTGTTTGAACGGCCAAGGCAAGCTCGCCAACAAAAAAAAACGCAATAATTCATTCGAGATTCGCATTTGGCGGTCACGGTAACATGCGCAGGTCGTGGTCATACACGTGTACAGATTCGTTTGCCCAGTACGACTTTACAGACATGATGGCATCTGGCATGGGCAGTGGCGGTGGCGGCTGAGACGACAGCGGCGTCGGAGGCAGATACTCCATGGTCTGCATGAGACCGCCCGCCAAGTACACGGCCGATGTGGCAATGGTTGCTGGGTGGTGGCCGGCCATGGAGGTCGATGCATAGAGCAATGTGGGCGGGTGTTGCACAGACATGGACATCGATGCCGTATTATGGCTGTTGTGATTGTGGCTGTTTTGGTTGTTGTATGAGTGCTGATGCTGACTTTGATACAAGTGTTGCTGTTGGGGGTTGCTCATATGGTACATGTTGCTGCTGCTGCTGCTGCTGCTGCTGCTGACGTTGGGGGCCACGGCCGGTGCACAGATAATGTCGTCCATACTGGCGTCCACATCATCACTGCCCATGATGCCCTCGTGGTAGCTTTGGACATGGCCGCCAGTCTGCGCATGATGAGACGGCGAATGGGATGCCGACTGGGTCCAGTAGGGTGGAGATGCGAGCGCGCCAAGAGCAAGTCGTTTGGATGGCCGAGCCAAAGTCGGCGATCCTCTGCCGAACATCATGGATGAAGCGAGTTGATGCCCGTTTGGCATGGAGATGCCAGCCTTGGACGCCGACGTCAATGAGAGGGGCGGCATGTGCGATGCTGCAAATGTGGTGCCGAGCGCAGCGATTGCCACAGCCGGGCCAAGGGCAGGCGACTGCACGCGGGGCGACTCGATGGCTCGGAGATTGCGTTTGCGGTTGTCCATGCGAAACTGGGCAACGTCCTGGTGGGTGAGCGTGTCGGCTAAAGAACAATGCAGGATGTTCATGTCAGTGTGTTGGCAGGTGGATGGCATGCCAACGTCGGCACAGACGCAGCAGCGATAGCAGCGATGGCAGCAATGGTAGCCGGAGCAGCACCAACTGATCAGAGCAGCGGTGCCACCGTATGCACCAGGCTGGTCATCGTTGCTGCGTCTGTGCACACGGGGCAGCACGAGGGGAGCGAGCACAGCCCGACACGGCAAGCGACGCACCTTGCGCTTCCCACACGGACAGCAAGCTGTCGAGGTCGAGCGGCGGCCGCACGGGCGACGATGCTGTGCAAAAGTCGTAGTCGTCGCTCGAGTCGGCTGCTGCCCTTGCTGCTGCTGCTGCTGTGTGCGACATGCGTCTGTTTGTGCTGGCTTCTGTACACTGGGGGCAAGTGCGAGTCGGCAAACAAGAGGGGCTCGAGCCGTTGAAGGGACATTCATCCATGGCGGCCTTGCTTCAATCGGACGACGCGCCACACAACCGGGCGAGTCACAGAGCGCGCCACAATCCTGTGGCCCAGCTGTCCATGGGCAGCAATCGTAGCAAGGCAGCGTTCATTTGCTGATGCAATCGCAGACAGGCTGCAGACACAGGGGGGCAACAAGACGAACAGAGCAAGCAAGCAAGCAAATGGAAGGCTGGATGGATGGATGGTTGAATCGATGGATGGTTGAATGGATGGATGGATGGATCAGGCGGCAGGAATGCGGTCGATTGCGCTGCGTGCAATCTGCCACGCCGCTAGCGCCTTGCGGTGGTACTCGCGCTGCGCGAGCGAGTATCCCACGAGCATGTCTCGCAGGTCGGCAATCTTTTGTCGCTGGAACCGGTCGAGGTCGCGCTGGATCTCGGCATTGGCCGCAAGCAGCTCTTGCCGGGTCGTCTCGCGCTGGTCCTCGAGCGTCACAATCGCTTCTTTGGTCTTGGAGATGTTGTTGCGGCGCGTGAGCTCGGGGTCGTTGTCCATGAGCGAGTTGAGCGTCGCAAAGATTCCAACGGGCCTCGAGGCTGGGATCGGCGGGTTGGCATATGGCAGTTTGGCGCTGGCGGATGGATAGGCCTGGCCCTGTGGGGGCTGCGTGGATGGTGGAGATGTCGCACCTGGTGGCGAGTTGATCCCCTGCCCAAACGCCTCGCCCGCTGCCCCGCTGCCGCCTATTCCAGTACCGTCAGATCCAGCCAATGCGCCGCTGCTTGCGGCGGCTCCAGTGCCTGCATAAGCGTACGGCTGGCTGGCACTAGGAATGCCCTCCGAGTTGAGCGCTGCCGCCAGCCGCTGCGACTCATGCTCGGTCTGCTCAAGCTTCTGCAGCAGTGCCTGCTTCTGGATCAGCGTTTCGGAGATGGCTTCAAACTCGGCATGTTTCTTGTGGCGCCATCGCAGCAGCTTGTCAATCGCCTTGCCAAACTGCGCATACTCGTGCAGCGACTCGCCAAAGCGCTCCTCGAGCTGTGCGTGCAGCGTGTTGGTCGCTGTCACTGTCGAGTCGATCGCCTGTCCCGTCTGCTCGATGGCCTCGGAGAGCGTCGTTTCGGTGAGCGACCAGCCGTTGTAGCTGCCGCCCAGATCCGTGTATGTTGATGCCATTTCCGAGTAGTGGCTCGCAATGCGCTTGTAGATGCGTTCAATGTAGAGCATCTGCGCCATGAACCGCGCAGTATAGTCCTCGGCAGCAATAAAGTGGGCATCTGTCAGGCCACGTCATGGTCACGGCCATTAGCATCGGCATCCTACATGCCCCATCTGCAATGCACTGGCGCCGCCCATCACACCCACCTGGCTTCTTGAGCACGCTCTTGTCGCTGACCTTGACAATCGTGTCGCTGCGCTTGAGCAAGTGCGACAGGCCAGACGAGCTCAGGATCTCGCTCCACGGCGCATCGCCCTTGACAAAGCGATGAAAGATGTGTGCCGACCTCAGCACCGGGTGCGCAGCGACACGGTTCAAAAACGTCTGCAGCATGCGCTTGCGGTGCAGAATGATGCGTGGATCTTCCTTGGCCTTGCCGGGCTTGGCGGCATAGGCAGCGACCGAGTGTTTTTCGGGAATGGGCGGCACAACGACCGTCGGATACGCCTTGGTCAGCAGCTTGCGCAGAGCCTCAAACTCCGAGTACCGGTGCTTGGCTTCGAGCTCGACGGCCTGCTGCGGGAGATCGGTGCGGATCGCATACGCAATGTACGTGCTGCCGGACATGTCGTGCGCCTTGGTGGCATCGGCGATGGTGATGGCCGGCTTGGCCTGGTCGCGCATGTCAATGTCTGCGCGGATCGGCGGCACAAACGCATGGCTCGAGACGCTCGCAAAGACCTTGTCGAGCTCGCAGCAGAAGTTGGTCTGTTGGAGGGCGGGCAGGCGGTCGGGCAGGCGGTCGTGTCAGCCAAGCAGCCGAGGTTGCACAGCGCGAGCAAGTGGAAAGCATGCGAGCGTGTCTGCATCCGCCAGGGTTGAGCAGCTGTGCAGCTGGGCGGCAGGCAGGCATACGCAGAGCCATGCACACACACACACACATACACACACACAGCGGGCAGCAGGCAGCAGGCAGCAGGCAGGCACACAGCACGTACCTTTTCGCGGGGCGGGCGGGAGGCCAGCTGCTGCTCGGCGTCAGGATAGCTGCCTAACGAGAACACGGCCGACGTGACCGTCGACTCGTGCTGCGGCTGTCCAAGGGCCGGTGCGTGTGCCTGCCCCTGCGCCTGCGCCTGCCCCTGCGCTGGAGGCTGTCCAGGGTGCAGTCCAGGCTGCTGGCCGTGGCCTGCAAGCCCAAACATGCCTACGCCGCTGCCACCGCTGCCACCGCCCGCGGCCGTCGCGCCGAGCTGGCCATGGCCGCCGGAAGCCAGCGGGTGGTCGTCCACATCGCTGCTGCTTGAGCTGGACCCGCCGCCGCCTGCCCCCGAGGCGTAGCTGCTGGAGCCCCACGGGTCGCCGCCGTGCTCGTGGTCGTGGGCGCCTGCGCCTGTTCCTGTTCCTGCTGCTGCGTCGTGGCTGCTGTGGCCGCCACCATAGGCGGATGCCGACAGGGGATCCATCGTGCGAGTTCAAGGCGAAGATCTGCCGGTGGCACTGTGGATCGTCACTGGCGCATCTGTCTCACGTCTGTCTCACGTCCCTCTTTGCCTCGCAGTCTTGGGCTGCTCTTGCACAACCACCACCAGCTGTGCTGCTCGTCGCAGATGTCTCATGTCTCACGTGTCTCACGCTGAGGCTGTTTGCAGAGGTAGCGTTCAAACAGACAATGTGCGGGAATTTCGACTGGAGGTTTTGCGCATGTGTGGCCGAGTGGTCTAAGGCGTGACGCTTAAGACGTTATAGGCGAAAGCCTGCGTGGGTTCGAACCCCACCGCATGCACCACTCCGCTCGACATTTTTGCTCCTTTTTGCTCCTTGTGGCCAGCCAGTGCATGCCTCGAGTGGAGGCCGCTGCTGGCTGCCTCTCGTTTTGCATCGCCCCGCTCTCTCTGTCCCGTTGCGCTGCACAGCGCGCTCGCTGTCTGGCTGCCAACTCGAGCGTGCTCTCTGGTCACACATGCAGCGCGCTACAGAGCAGAAGGGATCCTGCGAGATTTGTTGTCTGCGAGCCAATGCCATGGCGGGTGTGGACGTGCCATCCCGGCGACTCTCTCGTGGCACTCCAGGACCGCAGCGAGATCGGCATGGACAGCCTGCTGCTGTTGGGACGCGAGATGCGCAACGAGGTGCCTGTGGGACAGCTGCCCTGGACAACTCAAGAACAGAAGCAAGACTGTATTCCACTCGACCACTAAGCACAACCAACGCAGCCAGCCACGGATCCAGGAATCCTAGACCAATACAAGATCATCGCACAGATCCCAGCAGAGATTCGTATAGTAGAACTGCGAGTACTGCTTCTCGATATCAATCAGCTCCATGTCATTGCGCGCGGGGCTCTCTACTCGCATGCGAATGCAAAAGAACAGACGGGTCAGTGGATCCAGGACGCGCCAGACAGAGCCAGACGCCTCGCTCCATCAAACTCACTGGCAAGGATCTGGTTATACTCGCCCGTGGCCTCGTCCTTGAAGAACTCGACGCCAATGCCCAGGTACAGCGCCAGCCTCATCCTGTGCGTGTGCATGTGCCGCAGATTGCATGTCAGCGAGTGCAGCCGCATGCCACCCACGATCCAACGCGAGGGCGTCACCCAACAACGCACATGGGCACATCCATCTCCTGTTCCTTGGCGCTTGCTTCAGCGGCCTTGACGGCGTCGATCTCGGTTTCAAGCGCCTTGAGCTTGGTCTCGGCGGCCTCGAGAGATGACTGGAGGTCTGAGACCGCACGGGCCGTGGCGTACTTGGTGCGGTCGAGCTGCAGCATGGTTTCCGTGTGCCGCGACGTATCAAGGTTCTTGTCGGCCTGGCCGGCGTCCTCACGGGCGACTTGCACCTGTCTGCCAAGAACTGCAGGGGGGCGGGACGAGTGAGTGACTGAGTGCGGCTGGACAGAGCGGCAGACGGCAGCGGCACTTCTAGCTTACTCTTGAGAGCGTCTTGGGCATCGGCGACGGCCCGCTGGCGGGCGGCAGCGGTGTCGGCCAGCGTCTGCCGCAGCCTGCGCAGTGCAGCCTCGTGCTCGCCCGACTGCAGCTTGCTGAGCATGTCCCGCGCAATCGCCCTGACCTCGTCGATGGACCAGGCGTCTGGCGCACCGGAGCCTGCGCTGTCCTGCTCGTGCGTCTGCTGCGGCTGTGTCGGCTGCTGGCCAGCGTCGCCGTCCGGTGCAGCTCCTGCTGCGTTTGCTGTGTGTGCTGCGTGTGCGGACTGTGCGGCCATGGCTGTCCAAGAACCGTTTGCGATCTTCCGTGTGCCCGCTCGGACGAGAAAGCACGATGGACGCGCAGCGTTCAAGTCGAAGGGCAGGCAGTGTGTGGCAGACTCGGCAGCATCGCAGATCTGCACCAATACACACGCACACGCACACGCCGCCACCCTGCAAGCCCATGACGCACACACGGGATGCTCAGCAAGGGCAGCCGACACAACGCGACCCAAAGCCTCAGGAGGGGCACAGATGGACGGCGCGAGGGGATGCGGTGAATCGCATGAATCACGCCACGCTCGCCGCACCCCCTCGTGTCTGGTCTTCTCGAACATTCATGCGCTGGTCGGAAATGGCGCGGCGCCAGCGTTTGCGCATCCAACGCGGCAACCTTATCTTCCCTGCCGTTCCCTTGCTCATCTTGCGTCGTGTCCGTCAACACAAACAGCGTGTATCTGCAAGCGAGCGTCAACGACAAAGTAAGCCGGCCCCCTTGACTGCGTGTGCTGCAATCATCGTGTGCCTGTCTCGAGGGCTGTGTCGCATGCTCGTGCCGGTGCGATTGGCTGGCGGTTGTGTGGATCAGTGTGCCGGGTTGATTGCCCGCATCTGTTTGTCTGGCTGGCAGGCTGTCTGTCTGTCTGCATGCCTGCCTGTTGCTGTGGTTTGTTGTTGCATGATCTGCATGGCCGTTCATGGGCAGCTGTCCTCGGCGAGTAGTCGAGGCTTGTTGGATGAGCGCCATGGGCTGCGCCATCCATCAGTCGCCCGACGGACAAGCCCCATGAAGCCCATGGCCCTCTGCACAGCATCCATTCCTCCGCCCGCACTCCCGCCGTCATCCGCCCTCGTTCCCCGCTGCCCCCGCTGCCCCCGCTGCCCCCGCCACCCGTTGCGCTGCGCAGCGTGACTTGGCTGCGACGCAGGCTTCGCCAGATCTGGCGCGGCGCGTCTGCAGCACACGAAGCTCCGCCTCCGACAGCCAGCCAGCCAGCCAGCCAGCCAGCGAGCAAGCCAGAACAGAGCAGAACAGACTTGGCGCCTGTTGCTGCCAACACCTGCACCCACTGACACCGAAACCCAACAACCACACAACCACCACACAACCACCACTCGCCCGTGCCTGCTCCACACCGCGACTCGCACCGGCATTGCTCTTGGAATCTGCATCTGCCAGCCAGCCAGCCAGCCAGCCAGCCAGCCAGCACGCCTCGTCGGTGCCTCTGCTCCATCCAACGCAACCGACTGCAATCGCCCGCCCATCTGTCCGTCCGCATTCCAGCATCCATTCGACCTCTGCCCGTCCCGTCTGCAGGTACGTGCATGGTCGTGCGTGCGCCTGCATCGTCGTGGTCGTGGTCGCCTTTCCATCCGCCTCTCCGCCTGTCGTGGGCAGCACGGCCTGGATGCATTCGAGCATTCGAGCATTCGAGCATTCGAGCGGCCGTGCAGCCGTGCCACTGGCCTCGCAGCCTCGATCCCACCACCCCCTTGTGCCACACGCATGCAAAGACGCATACGCACACACACCTCACACACACCTCACACGACGGCTGTCTTGCTTCGCTCGCTCGCTTGCTTATCGTCTGCTCGCCTCGCCTGCCTGCTTGTTTTTGCGGCGGCGTGCGGCGTGCGGCTTCGCTTCGCTTCTCTTTCCGTGATCGGGCAGCCCCAGCACACGAGGTTCAAGTCTGCGCAACAACCAGCCCCATCCGCCAGTGCCGCTCCAGGTGAGTGCCGCCGATCCTTTGCAGCCTGTCTGGCAGTCTGTCTGCCCGTCTGCCCGTCTGCCTGCCTGCCTGTGATCTGTTCCGCCTGGGCCGTTCCGTGGGGGGGCCGGATCAGCCAGCGCTGTGCTGCTGCATCATCCGCCCAAGTGAAGGGACCCGGGCTCGTTCACGGCTCGTTCACGGCCATGATGCGATCGTGACGTTGACGGGGCTGCGTGCCTTGTGTGTGCCTGCGTGTGTCTGTGTGTGTCTGGCTGCCTGGCTGGCTGGCTGCTCGACTGTGCTGCTGTGATCGTACGGGCCTGTACGGCGACTTGGCGGCCACCCCAGCCGATCTCGCTGGGCAGCCAGCCAACGGGCCAGCCAACGGGCCAGCACGCACGCACGCCAAGCACAGGCGTCCGTGACTCAGGGCTGCCGCTCCGGCGGTGACGACGAGCAGCGGCTGCGCTGCTGCGATCGCCCACTGCCCTGAGCCCTGAGCCATCTGCCATCTGCCATCTGCCCTCTGCTGCCCCGTCTGCGCACCGGCTGGTTGCTAATGCCGTCCATCCTGCCATGCCATCGTGCCTGATCTCTCGTGTGGGAATCCTCCGCCTGCCATGCCATCCCGCCTGCACCACGCACCAGCATCACCGACATGGCCAGCCACGACGGCCCCGCTTCCCAGCAGCAGCAGCAGCAGATCCAGCAGCAGATCCAGCAGCAGATGCCTGCAACCGCCACGCCCTCGATCGCAGGCCCGTCCGACATGGACGTTGACGTTGACGTTGACGCTGCCGTTGGCGCTGTCGCCGATCGTGCATCCACTGCAGCAACAGCAGCAACAACCGCCACGCCAACAACAACGACCACAACAACAGCGGCCTTGCATCTGCATCTGCCCGGCCCCTCGCCGAGTGGCAGCGGGCCGGCCACTGCTGCGATCGCCCCCTCCAACCACGTCCACGTCCACGTCCACGTCCACAACAACAACCAGCAGCAGCAGCACAACCAGCCCGCAGCCCCGGGCGGCCCCGGCCTCAAGCTGTACCCGACGCCGTCAGTCTCGCCCGCGACGTCGTGCCCGGCCTCGCCCCCATCGCATCTGCTGTCGCTGCACGGCCACGGCCACATGAACCACCACACGACCCACCCGCACGGCCAGCGGCGGCTGCGCAACCCAACGCCGCTGTCTGCCGAGCCCGTCACGGCCGGCCCCTCGGGATCGTCGTCGTCGTCGTCGTCGTCGTCGTCGTCGATGCACGCACAGCAGCCTCCGACATCGCAGCACCAGCAGCAGCAGCAGCACCTTGACCAGCACAAGGCCCGCATGCCGGCCCCGCCCCTCGCCCCTCCGGCCCCTCCGGCCCCTTGCCCGTCCAGCCGATCGCTCCTGCCACCACTCGCACAGGCACCCGCACCTCCGCAGGCACCGCTCGCACCGCTCGCACCTCCATGCGCGTCGTCGCTGCCCGCTGCGCTTTCCCCTGCACTCGCCGTTCAAAGCCGGCCGTTGGCTCCATCGGCTCCATCGGCGTCGTCGCTTGCACCTCCACAGGCTCCACAGGCACCACTTCAACAGGCACCACTTGCACAGGCACAGGCACCACAGGCTCAGCCCGCTCCCATGTCCCTGCACCCGCCGTCGATCGCTGCCCGCCCGCTGCGCCCGCCCGCCCCTGCATCTGCGTCTGCATCTGCGTCTGCGTCTGCGTCTGCTCCGTCGCCCGCATCGCTCCCGATACAACCAGCCGCCGCCCACAGCGTCGATGCCCACAACCACAACCACAACCACAGCGACCACAGCGACCACAAGCACAAGGCCCTCCCGCCCGCATCGCCCTCGCTCCCGGCGGATCAATCTCTCCAGCCATCGCCGTCGTCCACGCAGCCGCTGCTCCTGCCGGCCTCGCTCGCCCCATCAACCGCCTCGTCATCTTCGTCTTCATCGCCCGTCCCGCCCTCTCTCGGCTCGCTGGCCCCCGCTGCACCCGTGCGGCCATGGCCGGCGGCTGCCCCCGCTGCGGAAGGCTCGCTGATCGCCGCTGTGCACGGGCTGCACACCTACACCGATGCAGAGACCGACTCGCACATGGACGTCGCCGGCGACCCGGCCGATGCCAAGCAGCCGCCGGCGTTTGAGCGGGCCGTGTCGGGTGCACCGTCGTCGGCAGCGACCGCAGCAGGATCTGCGCCAGCGTCGCCGGCCTTGGATCCCCTCGCTGCGTCGTCGCTGGCCGAGCCGCTCGACACTCTTACCAAGCCGGCGCATCTGCCCTCGGCCACAACACCGACAGCAACAGCGACAGAGTTGACAGCGACGGCGATCGGCAAGCCGGCGGTGTCGACCAAGCGCAAGTCGATGCATCCGGCGAGATCGATCGCGCCGTCGGCGGTCGAGGGCACAACACCCACGTCGCGGCAGACGCACGGCTTTGTCAAGCTGGACGTGTATGCGGCGTACACTCGCAACCCCAAGGCATGGCTGCGCGTTGCCACGTCGCCGGCATGTCGATCGTCGGCGTCCACATCGGCATCGGCACTGTCGTCGTCGTCGCCGCGCGTGTCGGCGGGCGGGCTGCCCGACACCATGGCGCACACACTGCCCAGCACGCGGCGCAGCAACAGCTTCAGTGGCGGCAGCGGCTATGGCCGGGCAGCCAACGGACGGAGCGGCCGCTGCTACGGCGGTGTGATTGGCGGACGCACGAATACCAGTGGAAACGGTCTCGGAGGCCACAGCAACAGCAGTGGTAGTGGTAGTGGTGGCAGTGGTGGAGGCACGGGATCGACGGTATCGCCGTTTGCGACACACCGGTCGACGGCAGGATCGTTTGGCGGTGTGCTGCGCACAGGTACCATGACGCCGATCACGCAGTCGCCCATGTACGCGGCCGCGGCGGCGGCACATGCGGCTGCTGGCCGTGGCCAGGACGCTGGCGGTGCCCATGGCGATGGATCCGAGTTCAAGCGGCCGCGGACCGACGACGGCGAAAACTCGCGCGGCGCGTCTGGCGGCTTTTTCCAAAACACGTATGGCGCACCGCCCGTCTTTTGGAAAAAAGGTGCGTGCCTTGTCTGTCTGTCTGTCTGTCTGTCTGTCTTGGTTCTCTCCTGCTGTTTGCTGAGCGTTGCACTCACATGCTCGGCGGTTGCTGTGGTTGGCGCAGGCGGGTTGTTGCATATCCCTGCCGACACGGTCGGTTATGACAAGCTGACGGTCGAGGAAGTGACCATGTGCTCGACGCTGCGCATCCTGCCCGAGCAGTACCTGCACATCAAGGAAGTCATTCTCACCCAGGTGGTGCGACGCGGGCCGTTCAAGAAGCGCGATGCCAAGTCATGGTTCCGCATCGATGTCAACAAGGTGTGTCTTGTCTGTCTCGACTGTCGTGACTGTTTGCTGTCTGTCTGGCTGTGGCGTGCACCGACTCACCCTTGCCCATGTGCAGACGGCCATTATCTACGACTGGTTCAGAGCACTCGGATGGATACCCTCGGACGACGACTGGGAGTCGGCCAGGCCCGGCAAGGGCGGCAAGGGCGGCAAGGGATCGCCGCAAGCTCCTGCGCCGTTCACGGCCAACGTGTCGGCGCAGCAGCCGCGTCGGTCATGAGCGCAGTCGGCCTGGCGACCATTGGACACTTGTCGCGCGAGCCGTGATGATGCCTTGTTTCCCCCCTTGGATCTCTCACTCCTTTTCTTCATTGTGTTCACCCGATCACCCTCCCCCCACTCCCTCCCACACACACACCACACACACACACACACACACACACACACACACACACACACACACATTAAAGTGGTTTTTCCCCCAACGCTATTGTCTGGCTGGGTCGCCCACGGCCACTGGACCGACCTCCACGCCAAGCCAGACAACAACCAGACCGTCAACAAACAGCCCAACAAAGTAAACAAACAAACACACACACACACTCCATGTTTACAGACGCGCTTATAATGGTGGCGGTGGAAGTGGAGGAGGAGATGGGGGCGAGGTGGGCGGAACCCGAGGCTTTTAGCACGCATCTCGACACCTGCCAACCGATACAACAGACACAGCACACACAACAGATACGGTATCAGCATAGATGGTCAGACACCACCGATCGCAGACCGAGACGGATGTCGAGCGCGGTGAGCCGCTCATGGCCGTTGCAGCACAGTCTGTGCCGACTGTACCGACTGTACCACGCCACCATCGTTACTGGAGCGGGGACTTTGTGCGAGGCGGCGACCGCACAGCCAACACGGACAGTATGGACAGCGTTGATTGCAGATCCATGCTGTTGGCCAACGGACCGTCGCGGCCAGAGATGTCGATGCGGCCGGCAGCAGCAGCAGCGTGGGTCGGCCCGTGCGGACACACCCACACGAGTGCCAGTGCGGGCAGGGGCGGGTACACTCGCATCGAGGTCGACGAGACCGTGACGGCCAGGCCGACTGCCACGACGACGACGAGTGCACGCGAGGCGACCAGCTCGGAGCGCGAGGCACGACAAACAAACGGATGGGACGACAATGGGCCAATGTCGCCACTACTACCATCACCATCACCACCGCAACAGCCACCGCAATCGCCCCAACCACCACACCAACACCACCACCAGCACCACCAACACCAACACCACACACCAACACCAGCAGGAGACGGCGTTCTCGCGGCTCAAGACGGTCGTGCGCGCGGTGGCGACGCTCATCTTCCGTCTGTGGATCGTGGCCGTGATTGTGTACTCGCTGTTTGTGCTCGCGCACCGGTTCGCGCGCGCCACGCACCTGTCGGCCGTGTTCGGATCGCCGGGCGGATCGTACATGGGCCGCGAGCAGACGCTGTACATGACGCCCGTCACACTGGGCAGCAGCAACAGTGGTGGTAGTGTTGACGGCGAGACAGGTACAGGTGCAAGAGAAGGAGCGGGAGCAGGAGCGGGCGAGCGCGGCAAGGGCGGACAGATCGAGCCGGTGCTGGCGATCCCGGCACTGTTTGGTCGGCCGGTGAGTGCGGACGGTCTGACGGGGCCGGTGGTGGTCGTCGATGCCGAGGACGGCTGCACGCCGATTGTCGGGCACCGGCTGCAGTCACTGCGCGCGCTGAAGCGTCGGTCGCTCCCCGTGTCGGCGCTGGCGGATATCGTGGCGCTGCAGTCGACACAGGACTGGTCCTTGCTGCCCGTGCCGGCGGCCGGTGGCGACGCGGGCATGGCGGCAAGGTACAGCCGCCCGCCGGTCGTGTCGGACGTGCACACACCTGCGGCGGCAACAGCAACCGCGGACAATGCGACGGACAGCGTCGGCGACCTGTACGATCTCGTGCACTGGATCGCGCTCGTGCCGCGCGGCGGCTGCCCGTTTGACGAAAAGGTGTACAACATCCAGCAGGCCGGGTTCGCCGTCACGGTGGTGCACAACACACGGCGGCCGAGCAGCGGCGGGGCGGTGCACTACCTGAGCGACAGCGGCCAGGACGTGCTGGTGCGCATGTCGGCGTTTTCGATGCACGGCTTTGTGCGGACGGTGGCGCTGTTCATTTCGCACGCGGACGCGGCGGTGCTGGGTCGCAAGGCACGTGGGAGCGAGGGCCACCGGCCCATGACGAGCGCGCGCACACGCGGCGATGTGGACGGCGGGCTGGTGGTGCATATTGGCCCGCCGCCGGTGCACCCGTACCTGCTGTCATGGTCGCACGCGCGCGACCCGGCATCGGCCGAAGCCGCCAACGAGCCGTCGCCCTTGACGCTCCTCCTGTCCGACTTTGTCCTGCTGCTCATCTCCGTGTCCGTGTGCGGCTCGTGCTTCCTGGTGCTCTGTCTGAGCCTGTCGATGCTGCGCAACTGGATCGTGTACGGCGACGTGTACCTGCTCGAGACGATTGCAGAGGGCTGCGACCTGATCCTGTCCAACGGTGCGAGCAGCGGCGGCAATCTGGGTGTTTGGGCGGGGCCGTCGGCGCCGCCGCCACGACTCCGCTCTGTGCCGTTCCCCGTGCGCGTGCTGGACGACGCAGACATCCGCGGCTTCCGCGGCGACGGCGGCGAGGAGGGCGACGGCCGAGAGCCGCTCTCGTGGGGCGAGGGCGGTACGGGCATCTCGCGCGACTGCTGCGCCATCTGCATCGAGGATTTCGTGGCGGGTGCACACGTGCGGGAACTGCCCTGCCGACACATCTTCCACGACACCTGGTACGTTGTAGCCGTCTCTGACGTGGGATCGCTTCCTGTTGCGGCTTGTTTGGGGCTGGACTAACGCCCTGGACCGCGCATCCTGCATATGCACAGCGTCGACCCGTGGCTGCTCAAGCACAACCGTCTCTGCCCAATCTGCAAGCGCGATGTTCTGGATCCGTGCCTGACCCCCAAGCCGACCCTGGGCACCGCCTCTGCGTCGTCATCAACGCTCGTCGAGTTGCCGGCAACCCAGTCACCGATCTCACGCATCACACCGCGCGCGCTCGTTGTCTATGTCGCTCGCATCTTCTTTGCCATCCCGACCGCCATTGCCATGCCCCTCGTTCTGTTCGCGTCTGTGGTCATGGACCCAGTCACCTCGTCCATGGGGACAGAATACGAGCCCGCATACGACTCGGACATGGAATCTGACGTCAATGACGATGATGATGACGATGTCCAAGACCTTGACGGCACTGGCTCAGACCTGGACAACGACGACCACATCGCTTGACGCCCCTCTCTCTCACCCCTTTCCTTTTCCTTCGCCATCTCAATCCCTTTCGACGTCGTTTGCACGTGCTCTTATAGCTGATCTTGACTAATGAACTTTGCAAAAACCATGTCCCCGGGGGCCGACGTCTCTGACGTCACTGAGGTTCGTGATGTCAGTCGACATTTACATGCCCAGCACGCGCACAGACGTCGTCTATTCGCGGTTTCCGAGGCATCTGGTCGACACACGGGGCGACGAGCAGACACGACAGTGTGGCTAGCAGTGTCTCTGGATCCGATCACCAGCAGTCGTCTGCAGAAGCCCGGTGGTGTTTAGCGAGCGACGAGCCACACACATACGTCCACATACGCGCACACACGCACACACGTACATACACACATACGCACATACACACACGCACACACACACATACGCACACACACACACGCAGAATGGACTGCGGCACCGCCTACCTCACGCAGCGCGACACGATCGCCTACGTCCTCGGCGCCTTTCTCGTTCTCTCGGCGCTCAACCTGCAGGACAACTACAGCCACTACAGGCGGTCGCCGACACGGATCCGGCAGGTGCAGCTGCTAGCGTCGACGCTGCACACGACGGACATGGCGCTGTTTCTCGTGCAGAACACGGCGCGCCATATCCCGTGTCTGGCGGTCGTCGAGGTGGCGTCGACGTGCTATTTCGTGTTCCAGATTCTGGCCGTCGGCACGGTCGTGCAGCGCGGCACGCAGCTGCTGGGTGCAAGATGGATGGGCCCTGTGAGATGGGTGCTCGGCGCCATGTTTGCGGCGGCGCTGGGCATGAATATCGCCAGCGATGTGCTCAAGGTGTGGTTTGTGGCGTCGGACGGGAGCTGTGTGGCGATATTCGACAGAGGATGGAACGACCGCGCCAAGCTCATCTACGTGTTTGTGTGTGAGTCTGCCGCTCTGCTCTGCTTGTGATTGCATCTGGCGGCATGTGTGTATGTCTGGCTGTCGGTGAGAAGAACAGCTCGCCCGTGCTCACGCGTGGGTCGGTCTGCACAGATCTGGTCAATCTGGGGTGTTTTGCGATCCCACTTGTCAAGGTACGGTGGCCATGACGGCATGTCGGCATGCAAGGCATGCGTGCCCATCCACGCCATCCGATCCCAACCACCACTGCCCTCACCCACACACACCGTATCTCACATTCTCTTCTTCCAACGCACTTGACCAGAGCTTCACGGAGATCTTCTATGGGGCCAAGAGCCAGATGCACACTTCGCGCCGACTTCAACGGTTCATTTCGGGGTTCATGGGCAAGATTGCGCTGGCGATTCTTGTGTACCTGGTCACGACGATCCTGTCACTCTACGGCTTCTGGGGCAACTACTTTTATGTGCAGTTTGCGATCCAGGACTACTGCAAGTGAGTCGGCGTGATGGACTGATGGACTGACGCAGAAGCGGAAGCTGACAGACTGATGGACTGACTGACTGACTGACTGACTGACAGCATACTCGCGTCGTCATGGTGCGCCATGATTGTCGATGACGAGGGATCGCGCAAGAACAAGGTCGTCTTGCTCTCCAAGATCAAGATGGGCGGCTCGCGGGCAGGGCTGCCCAGCACGCACACGACGCCGCATCAGACAGGGTATCAGTCGCCGTCGCTGGCGGGCACGCCGGTGAAACCGGCACAGGGCGACCGGAACAACGATCGACTGTCGCCAGGGGCACCCACGCAGCGCACACAGCAGAGCAGCC
Organism: Entophlyctis helioformis; assembly: GCA_025526915.1. Classification (NCBI taxonomy): domain Eukaryota; kingdom Fungi; phylum Chytridiomycota; class Chytridiomycetes; order Chytridiales; family Chytriomycetaceae; genus Entophlyctis; species Entophlyctis helioformis. Next base: position 26,034 of record JAHLKH010000100.1, on the reverse strand, counting down.
CGCAGTCGCCGCGAGCAACCACGGAGAGCAGACGGCCGAGCGGGCTTGGGAGATCGGTGATGTATGGCGGCGGGCCGGTGGCGAGCAACGAGAGTCTGAGACCCAAGCCGACGCAGGTGAGTGTGAGCGACACGCAGCTGGACAAGGGGCCACGCGGGGGTAGTGCGCGGCCGAGCGAAGCGCAGGCATTGGAGCAGTCAGGGCGAGGGCCGACACGGAGCCGAGAGTCGAGCGGCACACGGCAGCCGCAGCGCGTCGTGTCCAGTGCACAGATGGGCGAGGATGTCGAGGGAAATGAGTATGTCGAGGAACAGCGGCATCATCATTATCAGCAACGGCAACAGCAGCAACAACAGCAGCAGGAACAGCAGCGGCGTGGACGGTCTCGGTCCGTGTCGGGCAACATGCGGTCACGAGCAGCAGAAGCAGCAGCAGCACCGGCATCGGACGAGGCCGTGTGGGATGACGCGCATGAGCAAGGGCGAGTTCATGAGGTGACGCGGCCCGTCACGCGATCGTCATCCAGGTCATCATCGCACGCGGGAGGGGCGGTGGAGGCGGGCGGAGAGCAAGGGCGGCTTGTTGCGCCGCCCAGCTCGCCCAGCCTGGGCGGGCATGAGCGACGACGGTCGGGCCCGCAGGTGCCAGTGGTGGTTGTGGACGCGCCGGGAGTGGTAGTTGGTGGCAGCAGAAGCATCGCCGGCAGCAGTAGCAGCAGCAGGATTGGAGAGGCAGGGCCGAGCACGTCACGACGCGGGAGCAGCAGCAGCAGCATTGGGGGGCGCACGCGCCGGAGCAGCGGGCCGACGCACCTTGCGGTGCCGGGGGCGGAGCGGGGCGGCGATGGAGTGTGAAGTGACCAGTGGGCAGTGGGCAGTCCGTCCGTCTGTCGGATGACACGGGCAGCAGCATATAAAAGCGAAATTTGAAGGCGCACTTGGCGTCACTCCCTCGCTCTTAACGGCACAGCCGACACAGGCAACACAGTCAGTCGACACACGCACTCTGCAAGACAGCCCAGCACACAGCGACACACTTAGCACACACTTAGCACACGCCAAGGTGAGGCTCGCTCGCTCGCTCTGCAGGCAGGCAGACCAGGCAGGCAGGCAGACCAGGCAGGCAGCAGGCAACGGCAGCAGGCAACGGCAACGGCAACGGCAACGGCAACGGCGCTGAAGGCAGGCCAGACAGGCCAGACAAGCCAGACAAGCCAGGCGTTCTGTCTGTGTGTGTCTGCGTCTGGCTGTCTGCGTCTGGCTGTGCTGTGCTCTGGCTGTGTCTGTGTGCCCTCCCTGTCTGTGCCCTCTCGCTGTCACTCCCGCTGCCACTCCCGCTGTCGCATGCGCTCCACCTGCTGCCCTTCTTGCTGCTGCCGCCGGCGGCGCCTTTTCTTTTGCTGCTCATTTGTGGGCTCGTTTGCTGCTCGTTTGGCGGCCGCGACTTGCCGCTTGGATGGCCCAAACGCACAAACACCTAAAGGCCCGCCCGCTTACTCAGACGGCTCTTCTCTTACACAGACAGACAGACACTACAACAACACCCACGACTTGTACGACGACACCCACGACTTGTACGACACCCACGAAGACGACGCCTGCCCCCGCCTCGCTCTAGATCCTCCCGCCCGATCACCGCTCGCCCATTGATGAACACGGCCCCCTGCGTCTGGCCCGCCTCCTCGCCGCTGCTCTCTGCCCTGTTCGCCACGTCGCCCTCGTCGCCTTCGCCCGCCTCGCCCGCCTTCGCCTTCCCTTCCTCCGCCGCCTCGCCGTCTGCCCAAGACTGCGCTCCCGCCTCCACACTGGCTGCCCGTGCTTCTCTCGCCTCGCGTGCTCCCGTCGCCGACCTCCGCCTCCCTCTGGCCCTCTGCATCATCGACTGCAACTGCGACGACGGCGGCTAACTGCCCTTGCTGAGCACAAACGACCCTCGTCTTCTCCCCACATCTCCCAACCCCACCTCTGCCTACGCCGTCTATAGTCCCCTTCTATAGCCCCCTTCTATAGCCCTCCCCATCCTTTTATAGTCATCCCAGCTCTGCTTCACATCCCTTCTCCGCCACATGTCTGTCACCGTCACCGCAAACGCCCCCGAATCCGCGCCCATGCCGTCCGCTGTCCCCATGTCCGCGTCGCTCTCGCAGTCGTCGTCCGTGTCTGGCCGCGTCTCGCCAAACCGCTCGCAGCTGACCCGCATCTTCTCGCAGATCGAATGCGGCTCCATGCGCTTTGTGATCCTCGACTGCCCCTCGGACGCTTCGCTGCCCGACTACCTGCGCGAGCTGCTGGCCCGCGGCGTCACAGATGTGGTGCGCGTCTGCGAGCCCACCTACGACACTGCTCTGCTCCTTGCAAACAACATCTCGGTCCATGACTGGCCCTTCAAAGACGGCGGCGTGCCTCCCGCTGAGATCATCCACGACTTTCTGAAGCTCGCAGATGCCCGCTTTGGCGGCCTCGCTCTGCCCAAGGACGATCCCTCCAGCCACAAGCAGTCCCTTACTGTCCCCATGGCGGCCCCGGCTGCGTCTGCTTCCGCGTCTACCGCGGCTCCCGGCTCGATCGCGCCTGTCCCGGGCCAGGCGTGCATCGCGGTCCACTGCGTCGCCGGCCTCGGCCGTGCTCCCGTCCTTGTGGCCATCACGCTCATCGAGGCCGGCATGGCCCCGGTCGACGCCATCGCCTTTGTGCGCAAGTACCGGCGTGGTGCCTTCAACTCGGTGCAGGTCCAGTACCTCGCCGACACGTACAAGCGCTTCTACAACAAGCGCCCCGCAACCCTGCATGGCCTGAGCAGCTTCCTGGGCAAGCGCACCTCGTCGCCCAACATCCCCCCAAAGACCCTGTCCATGTCGTCGTCGTCGTCTTCGTCGTCGTCGTCGCCCACAGCATCGTCGGCCTCGCTCGGCGCCAACCCTTCATCGGCTGCTGCTTCCGGCGAATCAGGTGCGGCCTCGGCCGCCGCTTCCATCCGCCAGTCGCTATCCAGAGTCTTTCACCGCTTTGGTGGCGGCAAGACGACCAAGCAGGCGGTCGCTTGACTATTCCGCCCCCTTTCCCCCCTCTCTCCCCTCCTCCTCTCCCTCACGCTCTCCTTGCACACTGATCTCGCTGTAGAGACACCTGCGATTGCACCAATACATCCATTGCACCCACATTGCACCGTATTGTTTTTGTTTGTCGCGCGTGTCGACTCAACGCGTCGTGGGCTTGAACGGGCGGCGGCTGCTGTTTATTGAGTTGTTGCCCCATCAACAAGCAACCCTCACACAACGACAGCAACGACAACAACGACAACGACAACGACGAATGCTGAGCGACAAGGTCAACACCGCCGCCAACACCCCCAACAACAACGGTAGCGGCACAACAGGGGCGTCGACACACAGTGCCAATAATGCCAACACCGCCAATGGCGGTGGGGCGACTGGAGCGCGCAGCCAGCTTGCCCCATCGACACCCGAGTACGCGCATCTCGAGTACGCGCTGCAGCTCACGCTGCGTGCCAGCACGGCGCGTATCGTGGCCGCCTACGCGATATCGAATCCCCACCAGAGCGTTCAGTTTGAGCGCCGGTCCAAGGTATGGCCGTGTGTGTGTGTGTGTGTGTGTGTGTGTGTGTGTGTGGCGTGTTGGTGAAGGAGGGGAGAGGGAGAGAGAGAAGGAGCGTGGCGCTGACGGCCCTGACAAGGACACGCTGGTGCTGCAAGCGTGGATGGATGCGTCGTGGTTTGGCGGCATCAACACTGAAGAGGATGTCGTGCGTCGCGGGGTGCGGTTCCCGCCGCCTGCGACTGGGTTGCGCGTAACCGTCGGTCGCGTCGAGGGCTCTGATATCGGTGTGTGTTTGTGTGCATGTGTGTCTACTGTGTCTGTTGGTGTGTCTGCTGGCGTGGGTGGAAAGGGGGAAGAGCGAGACTGAGACTGACGGGGCGGGTCGGGACGGACGAGTGCAGAGACTGCCAACGGGAATGGCGTCGTGATACATAAGGCCGTCGCGTGTTTGGTGACGGTTGGCAGAGCGTACATTGCGGACGAAGGCACCGCTGAACGCGAGCCCGTGCCCGAGGGATACGACAGTTTCTACCTGCAAGGTAGGTTGATGCGAGTGTGTGCTAGTGTGTGCGAGGCGAGGCGAGGCGAGGTGACTGATACACCACACACACACGCACACGCAGACCCGTGTGCGATGGCCGAGAGCGGCAACACGGCCAGCGTCCATGAGCACACTTACTACATCAAGAACCCTGCTCAGGTACGTCGCCATCGCAGCTCATCTGCCCACCGCTTCTAGTACGACTGACACGGCACACCAATCGGCCCGCGATGACCGCAACGACCCAACAGGTGTTGCCGCAGTACATTGTCCACTACGAGTACGACATGGCCAAGGAGCGGCATTCGCGCGAGAGAGCGCGCTGCGACAACTGCGAAGAGGAGCTCGCCATGGTGTATTGCGCGGCAGACGCGGCGAATCTGTGCAACAAGTGCGACCATGCGCTTCACCAGACCAAACTCGCCAGCCGCCACACACGCACGCCTATTGGCAAGGTACGTGCCCTGCCGCTCCTCGTTGCCGCTTGCTCGGAATGCTCATCCCACCATACCAACGCTGACATATGCATGTGTTTGTTTGTGTGTATGGGGCTGGCTAAACCGTCCAGGGATCAGACGTTTTTGGCAACTGCCGCAACCACCCCGACAAGGCCATCGAGTTCTTTTGCTCGCAGTGCCACGTGCCGGTATGCGTGTACTGCAAGATGGTGGGCCACCACGCAAACGGCGAGGCGGCACGCCACCAGCTCGTGAGCGTGTCAGAAGCCTACCAATCCGCCCTGCAAGAAGCCCAGATGGTGCGTCGTTCGTGTCCTGCCTCGCATCATCGTCATGTATCGTCATTCCGCATGGGCTGACACGCGCGCACACACGCACACACTGCGCGGTTGTTGATGGTGGTGGTGGTGGCGGTGACGAGGGTAGCCCGACCCGATCCTCCAGTCGCGGAAAACAGAGATTGCGAACCAGATCACGGCCGTCAACTCGCGCGCACGGGCGGTCGAGAGAATGGGCTCGCAGATCGAGCAGCAGATCGAGGAAATGTACCAGCGCGCCATGCGTGAGCTCAAGTCGATCATCCAGTCCAAGGTGCGTCTCTCTTCTCTCTCCTCTCCCTGCCCTGTCTTCCCGCCTCCCGCCACTCACTTCATCTCTCCATCGCGTCTTTGCATCACGCAACAACGGTCGACTCACAAACCACCTGCAAACAGCTGACCATCCTCCTCGGCGACGAGGTCGAGCTGAAGCGCCAGCTGACCGACATCCAGCGGCTGGAAGAGTTTCTCAAGTACCAGCAGACGGGCGACGCCACCACGTACCTGTTCAACTGGTCGCGCCACCAGGCCGCCCGTTCGGCCATGCACGACTTCCGGTACTTTCGTGCAGACATTGACGTGCAGCTTGATGCCAAGGTATGCGCGTGTGTATGCGCGTGTGGTGGTGGTGATGCGTGCACTTGCTAACCCACCTACACAAACACACACTGCGGGAGTACAGATTACGGGCAGTATCAGCGTGGTGGTGGACGACGACCGTGGCCACGGGTCGCAGGCGTACACGGTGCAGCCGCAGCCATTGGCCGTGACGTCGCCGCCCGTGTCGGCCATGGACGCGCTGTCCGTGTCCAAGGCACACTCGATCAAGGGGCTGTCGGGCATGGCCGGTGGTGGCAACGGCGGTGGCGGCGGTGGCGGCGTGCATGGCGTGTACCATGGCCAGCCTGTCGGCGCTGCAGGCTATGCCATGGCGTCGAGCCTGAGTGTTGGCCCGCGCGGGCTGGGCATGGGGCTGCCCGGCCAGCACAAGATGGCTAATGGCGGTGTCGGTGGTGGCGCTATGCATGCGCATCCGCGTCGTGTGCAGCGCCGGACGTCGGTGAGTATCGCCAATGCGTGTACCGTTGTGATGGTGGATGCGGTGCACTGATACACTGAACCGCGCACAGGAGTTTTTCGCAGAAGCGTTGGGATCGTTTGACGGACAGGCGTCCATGGTCGGCCACCACGACACCGATCTGGGTACGCCAGGCACGTTGTCAGCATGCCGTGTGATTGCCGCCATTAACACGCATGCGATGATACAGACTACTGAGATGGACAAGCACCCCATGGCCGCTTCTTACTGCTTCCGGCTGCTGCCCACCGTGCACAGCCGTCGAGCTGGACCCTGCCCCCCTTGGAATGGCAACAAGACAGGCAAATAAACAGTGTTTTATCGGAAGGATCGGCCAGACACGACAGCACGCCGGCCATGCGTCGCCTGGACAGACATCTCAAAGACGGGGCGGTCGTCGGATGCAGACATGTACGCGAGCGCCATGGATTTGGTGGTGTGTGCCCACCACAGCTCGACTCGCGGCTGCTGGCCCGTTTGGTCCGCGTCGCCACAATGCCGTTTCGCGGGCGGTTGGCTGTCACTGCGACTACCACAGTCACTGCCACTGCCATCTGAGCCAGAGTCCGTGTCTGCGCAGTCCGGATCCGCGACCACCAGACACACGAACCCAACACACCGCTCGTCGTCACGGTCATCGAGCAGACGACTGCCATTGCCCAGCACGTCGCGCTCGACAAAGTCCGTGACGACATGGCCAGCATCGCCGGCCGTGTCGGCACCAAGCCGCTCCGCCAGGCGGCTCGCGACCATGAGCTTGATGATCTGCTCGCCCATGCCCGTGACGCTGATGCCCACGCCCGGCCGGCCCGACGACCGCCGCTGGGCCCACACGCCTGTGCCGTAGAGCGCGGCCTCGCCCACACGGCCCGGGTGCTTGAGCGAGATGCCGCCCGAGCTGACGGCTGCCGTGATGGCGCCAGTGTCGTCCATGACGACCGCGCCGACCGTATCGTACACGCGCGTTTCCGCACCGGGCTCGCTGTCCTCCTTGACTACGGTCGCGTTGACACCCGCGTTTGTGTCGGCATGAACGCCGCGGCCATCAGCATGCCCATCATCGCCCTCCAATAGTCTCATATGGCGATCGTAGCGACGCAGCTGCGTGTCGCACACCAGCGCCGCAGCGGCAGCAGGCGACAGCCGCGGCACGGACGGCCCGACGTAGGCGTGCACGTGAGGGCCGGCCACCAGCACGGGCGGCACGCGGCCCACGGCATCGCGGCCGGCAGCGTCGCCGTCCATGACCCAGCGCGCAGCGTCGATCGGATGCGCGACCACTGTGTCGGCGAGCGTGTCTGTTGGCGAGGCGAGCGCCATGGGGACCGCGCCGACGCCTCCAAACGCCTGGCGGCCACTACTACGACCGTCACGACGACCGCCGTCGCTGGCCATGATGGCGGCATCGCACTCGACGGTGCGCGCCAGCGACAGGTTGGCGCCGCAGATGCCTGCGTTGGTGAGCGGCGAGTCCTCGAGCAGCCGCACGGCGTGCACGGCGGCGTCGGTGGCCGTGCACCCGCCACGCAGCAGCGCCAGCGTCGACAGCGTGGTGCGCGCCAGCAGCGCCTCGTACGCCGCGAGCGCGGCCGGCGTGGCCGAGTGGATGCCGGCGCCGGCGTGCACGGCCACCAGCGGAGCCATGCGACAAGTTGTTGTTGTCGTTGTCGTAAAGTCGAGATCTGGCGCACGAAGCATGAACGCTGCTGGCACCGCGGGCACCGCGGGCACCGACGCTCCGCACAAGGCCGTGCGGCCGCAGGGCAGCCGCCTGTGGAAGCTCGACGTCACGCTGCACCTCGCCGTGTCGACGCTGGTTGCCCGCGCGCACGCCCCCGAAGCCGTGCTTGCCCGTGCCGCGGCGTCGCTGTCGGCGTCGCTGTCGTCTGGCGCTGGGCCGGACACGCACCAACAGCAGCAACAGCACTTACAGCTCCAACAGCAGCAGCGCCTGCTTACGCGGCCGTCGACGGGCGAGATCAAGCTCGCCTACAGCGCGCTCACGAGCCTGCAGTGTGCGTGGCCGTCGCTTCACTGCTGTCGCCCCTGCCGCCACCTACCAACCACCGACTAACACAAACGACTACGACAACTACAACCACGCCGCCACGCAGCCGACCCGTTCTTCTGGGGTGCCGTCCAGTCGCCCGCCACCGACATCCCGCTGCCGACCCACCAGCGATCGCGGCTGGCGCTCCTCGGCTCGTACATGCTGGACCTCAAAACCGCCGTGCGCACGCTGCGCCAGATGCCGGCGTACGCCGCGTCGTCGCTGTCGACCGACCAGGACGAGGCTGCGCAGGAGCTGCTGGATCGCGTGCTGCGGATTCTGGCGTCGGTCGGCATGGTGCTCGAGGCGAGCGTCGAGGTGCCCGCTGGTCTTGTGGACGGCGAGTTTTTGCCGCTCGTGGTCGAGGCCCGCACGCAGGTGAGGCGGTTGTGTGGACGAGCATGTGTGCGTAGGCGAGTGCTGACGTGCGCGATGCGGTAGCTGGTCGTCGCTAGAGTGCTGGCTGGGTTCCATGACGACGAGGCGCTCGACGGGTTCGGCCGCGATCTGCAGAGCGAGTCGACGACTGTGCGGCAGCCGCATGTCAAGGCTCTGCGCGCGATGCTTGTCGAGCGTGAACGCGAGGTTTGTCTGTCCGCCTCTCATCCTGGCCGTGTTGGCTGCGCTCGCTGGCTGCGCGGCTCAGACTGACGGCGATCGGGACAGATTGAAAAGAAGATGGAGGAGACGGTCACATCGACGCAGACGCTCGCGGACGTGTATGACTATGGCGAGTTCCACGCGGCGTTTATGGCGTTTATCGGGACGCTTGGAGTGATGCTCAACCAGCAGTACCCGCCTGCACGCGTCAAAGCACTTGTGAGTGTGCTCCTGGGGGCTCGTTGGCTCGTTGGCTTGCTGGCACTCTTGCTGGGCAGCATGTGCATGGACTCACACCTGCTTGTGCTTGCATATAACAGACACAGAAAGCCGCGCTCAAGGGCAAGAGTCCTGTCTGGTACGTGTACAGACCCGAACAAGAAGCCGAAGAAGAGGAAGAGGAGGAAGAGGAAGAGGAGGCACAAGAAGCGCAGCAGCAGCAGAAGCCAACATTCAAGGCACCAGCACCAGCACAGCCGTCGCGGCTCGCCAACCTGCCTCCTCCGCCACCGCCCTCAAACACTGGCCAGTCTCCAGCACCGACCGCTCGGCCCGCCGCCACAAGAACCGGTGTTGCTGCCGGGCCGTCGGCAGCGATCGTCTCGACACCGCGACTCGCCACCAACCAGCATCCCAGAGTCAAGCGCCAGTGGATCGAAAAGATCACAGCCATCATGCGCCAAGCCGGCCGTGGCGGCATCGACCCGCCTGCTCCGCCGCACCCGAAAAAGTCCAATCCCAACCCCAGCCCCAACGCCAACGCCAACGCGAACACCAACTTGTCGCGCGTGCAGCAGCTGCCGGCCAGTCTCACCACGCCTGCTGCATATGCTGGTCGGTCGCCGTCGAGCGGCCCCCGTACTCTCACCCTCGGACGCGGCGAGACGGCTGCAGAAACGGCGGCGCGGCTCAAGAACGAGATTGAGCAGCGCATGTACGAGGTGTGTCTGATTGACCCCGCGTTCTATTACGGGCTGGGCGAACGGGATCGGGCGAGTGTGCGCGCACGCGGTTGGGTCATGCCCGAGACTGGCGGCGGCAGTGGCGGCGGTGATGTTGCTGCTGCTTCTGGACGGACGAGTGCGGAGCCGCAGTTTCGTGTCGTGAGTGCAAGTGCGAGCGCAAGTGCGAGTGCGAATGCGAATGGCGGCAGAGGCACGCGGGGAGTCACTGAGCGGCAGCGGGCTGCTGTTCATGGCAGCGAGCCCGCCAGCAGTGGACACGCGAAAGGAGCCCCAGCTGCTGCCAGGGAACGCGTGCCCGCCATGAGGCTTCCTCGAGTGGCTTCTGCGCCTGTTGTGCCGTCGCAGGTTGTGCGCGAGTTGCAGGAGCCACGGTCGTTGCAACCACAGAAGCGCCAGATACGCGACGAGAGTGATGACGGCAGCGACAAGGAGTTCATTGCGGTTGACGACGAGGAGGCTGACGATGACGAAGACGACGAAGACGAGGAGGAAGAGGAGGAGGAAGAGGAAGAGGATCGTCGTGCCAGTGGTGGTAGAGCATCGAGCACCAAGCAGCCGGCGGCACGGAAACCTGGGCGGCCACGCAAGTCTGCCAGGATCGCCACGAGTACAGCGGCATCGCAGGAGAGCGTCGACAAGCGGGCTGGTAGCGCGGCTGGTAGCGGCAGAGTGACCCGCAGCCGCACCCGTGGCGCCAGCCAATCGTAATAAAACGCACAGTCTTGCGTCGACCGCTTGTGCACTGTTGGTTGTCCATACAAGCAGTCCATGTTGCGATCACAACTGTTTCCTTCAAAACGATCATTCGTTGACATGGACGAGCCGACACCAACGCCAACGCCAGCGAATGGGCGAAGCAAGCGAGACCAGCTGCAGATGCTGCTGAGCCGCAAGGCCCGCATCACCGTCACCGACGGCCGGGTGTTCCAGGGGTTCTTTGTGTGCGTCGACCGGGACGCCAACGTCGTCCTCAACGCCACGGAGGAGTTTGACGGCGGTGAGTTGCCGTGAGTTGCCATGAGCAGACCAGAGCAGACCTGAGCATCGTGCCGACTGACGCTTGCGACGTGCGAGGGGGGCGGACAGAGCAGCTGCGGTACGTTGGGGCGGTGGTCATTCGCGGCTGCTACATTGCAACGGCAAAGATCGAGTCGTACTGAGCCGGCGACGGCGAGTACGCTGCCTTGGTGGGAAGGAGTCGATGAAGCCTGCGCTGGTCGCAGACGAATAAAAGCGACGGAGATGGTATCCACCAGGTTTGCCTGTAAAGAAACCGTTCGACAGTGACGCTATGCTGCAACAGTCAACAACAGGGCAGCCGACTGCCAATGCAGGAGCAGGCGCAGGTGCAGGTGCCAATACAGGCGCAGGCGCAGGAGCAACTCCTCTGTCGTACCGCCGGGCAGAGATGCGAGACGCTGCCAAGATCCAGAAGCTCGTCAAGGGCGGCGTGTTTGGACGCGACGACATGGAGCGCGCGCTCCAGCGTCGATACGGCGACTACAACATCGCCCTGCTCATGTAAGCCGTCGTGGCCATGCAGCGCGTGTCCCGTTGGCAGACGCCCTCATCACACTCTGTGCCGCTGCAGTGATACGTGTCCGTTGGCCATCGTGGCGACCGATGCCAACGATACCAAGGTGTTTGGCTTTGCTGCGTTCAGTCTCACGCCGCCGTCGTTTGTGGCCAACAAGGTGGCCTCGGCGGCAGCTTCGAACAGCGGTGCGGCGAATGCGCCAAACGCTGCCTCTGGCGATGAGATGACCGGCAGCGGGGGCGGCGGCGGTGGCGCGGATACAGCTGCAAGCGAGTCTGCTCCTGGCGTTGCTGCAGGTGCCGAGACTGCTGCTGCCGTGGCCGGCGACAAGCTGATTGCAGGTGCCTGGGACGCCTGGATCAAAACCCTGTACGACTTCAAGGACGCCACCGTGAGTCCAACAGCGTGTCGTGTCTGTAAAACCATCCACACCACTGACGCGTCTGCCGACCGCCACAGATCCACAACACGGCATTCATCGCCTTCTTCTTTGCCGACCCCGACATCTCGCTGCCGTTCCTCGACACGTCCATCAACACGCTGTACGAGCTGCTGCCGCTCATCAAGAATATCTGCTACTTCCTGCCAGACTCGCTGATCCTCTTCCCGCCGTTCTCGTCGCCGCGGTACATCCCACCCACGCCGTCGGCTGATGCGTCGGCTTCGGCCAATGCTGCGGCAGGGGGATCGGGCGGCAACGGCGATGCCCAGCCGAGCCGACGCAGGTTCCGCAACATGAAGCGCGGCGCAAAGTACTTTACCGAAGCAGCACTGCTGAACCCGAACGCGACGTTTTCCCTGCAGGTGTGCCATCGCCGCGACGTGCTGCCGACGTTCCGCGTGCGGCGTGCGCGTGTCGAGGACTGCGACGATCTCGTGCCCATGTTCCGCCGTCAGAATGTAGGTGGCTTGTGCGGCAGTTTCTCGGTGATCTGCTGCCCACATGCACTAAATGGCATGACGGCAGTTGCTGAAGGGCGAGCATGCCGACTACTATCTGGCCGGCCTTGTCGAGTCCAAGTCAGAAGCCGTTCGCACTCTTGTTGCCGAGGTAGTGTTGTTGTGCGTTTGGGCTGTCTGGACAGCATCTTGCGGCTAACAACGGCTTGATGGTGCATTGACAGGCGGATGGCGAGGTGGTGGGATTCATGAGCATCAACCGCGAGATTGACCAGGCCATGCTGCACGATGTCTACCATTTGGAGATGTTTGACTATCTCATGAAGGGTAAATCATGCATTTGCCATCCAACAGACACCGCAGGTGGATAGCACGAGCTGACTCGGCGGCCCGCAACAGAGGTAAAGCCAGTGCCGAAAGCCAAACCACAGCAACCAAAGGCGTCGGTTTCGTCGCCAGCGGCCCAAGATACAGACGCCAGCAACATGGATGCCATGTCCGAAAGCATGGCCGCCACAGCCATGACCGACGACGCGCTCTCGACATCCAAACGCAGCTCAACCAACAGCAACCCCAAGCTCTCATTGTCGCAGCCCGCGCCACCGGCAGAAGAAGACGACGCGATCAACCCGACCGACATGCGCACACCCAACGCCTTCTGCGTCAACATGTTCTGCATCGAGAACCAGTACGCCAACCACTCGATCGAGTTTATCCGCGTGGCGTTCCAGATGTTCAGTGCGCGCGACTATTGCCTGGTGTCGTTGCCGCCCAACACGCCCGAGATCAAGCTGCTAGACCGGTTCTCCAAGGTCAAGACACGCGCGGGCAAGATCGCCGCGTGAGTCTTATGATGCTTTCTTTACGGATGTGAGAGCGATGGGATGGTGTGGTGGCGACTGACTGGTGTGCATGTTGGACAGACACAACCTGTACATCACGAACAGGTTCGGGTGTGGCGATCTGGTGAACGTGCGCCGTGCAGTGCCGGCTGATGTGGAGCCTCTGGACTCGCTCACTTTTGGGCTCAAGAACCAGCAGGAAATCATGTCCAGCGTGCGGAGTGCCTTGACTGATCCTCAGTCAGGTAACAGCCCGTCGTCTGAGTGATGCTTACATCACCGCAACCACGAACATTGCTGACACGAGCGTCACCAACACGATATCCATCCATGCACAGATTACGTGGTGTACACGGCCGAATCCCTCGGCCAACTCACATGCTGTATCGTGCTACAGCAGTGCAGGTCGCCGCAAGCCTACACGGACCAATACGAGATCGAGCGGTTCATGTCGCCCAAACTAACGCCGCTGGTCGACAAGCCGGTCCTGCTGCGCCAAATGATCTTCAACCCGTTGTTCGAGGTGCAGGCACGCTGGGTGTTCCAGGAAGTCATGCGCCAGAGCCAGTCGCCGTGTCTGCTGTTCCTGGTCGACGAGGCCGCGCAACAGGACCTGGCGTCGCAGCGCGTGGCGTTGCGCGAGCTGGTGCCTGTCAAGCGTCGTCGCGTGTAAGCGTGCCGTGGCATGCATTCGCCGATGCCAGCGGTGGCGACGATGCTCACATGTGTGGATGCCGGGACAGCATCGAGTTCCCTGACAACATGCGCGACGGCGTACCGATGCCTGATCCGCTGCCATTCAACCTGCAGTTGATCACACCGTCGTTGATCTTTGAGCCACGTGTATGTGCTCCGCCGCCCCCTCTCGCTGTTGGATGCAGCGCTCTGCAAAGGCTGACACGGTCGTCGTGCCCAGATTGCCATCAACAGCCGCATCGTGGTGCTCGGTGGATCGGATGTCAGCACCGCATTCCTCGAACGGCTTGTCTATGTACGTCGAATACCCGCCAGACAATGCCGCCATCTTCCAACTAATGAGCTATTGGCGTGTGCAATGTCCAGACGCCACACTTGCACTTTACGCATCTTACGCTGATCTCCAAGGGCGGCCCGCCTCGAATGGCATCCAAGTGCCATTTCGTCAACCAGCGCTGCTACACCAGTCTCGAGTATGCTTGGCTTGGCTCTCAGGTGAAGGAGCAGACCTAACACTGCGGATGTGCACTCCACAGACTCGATCAGCTGGCTCTCGACTACTACGTGGATGTCATTTGCGAGTCGACGGAAGAGCTGGACCGCGAGTCCAAGCTGATCCATCTGGACAGCGGCCGACTTGTTCCGTGCGTTGTACTTTGGAGCTGTCGGAATTCACTGCAGAGACACCACTGACCCTTGGATGCGATGGCTGCACAGGTACGACTATCTGGTCATGTGTCCGGGCATGCAGTACCAGGTCAGCAAGCTAGACGCAGGTCTAGCCGCGCTGTCTGGCGTGTACTCGATGGTCAAGCACGAAGAAGAAGCCATCATGGCAGGCATCGACAAACTCAAGCAACACGACAGCACCATGGCGGTTGTGTACGTTGGTCGTCTCTCACGTCATTATCGCACAGTGTAGCGGCTGACACTCGGTTGCTGTCGAAACACACAGGTTTGGCCGCAGCGTGCAGGCGTATGCAACCGTCGAGAGTGAGCGGCCATGGCTGATCTCATGCACACACTCGCCCATGCTGACACTGCGTTTGGACAGTGCTTCTCAAACGCGGCGTGCCCGGCAGCCGTATCGCCATGGTCGATCCAACGCTCCCGACCAAGGCAACGTGTTTTGACGATCCTGTTGTCGAAGACCGCGTCTTTGGCCATCTGGTCCAGGCAGGCGTGCACCACTACCGTGGATACCGCATCCTCAAATGGGCCACACAGCCCGAATCCAACCCGCCAACGCTGTTTGGCCTTGTGCTTCTGGCAAGTCGTCGTTGTCGCTGCCGCATGGACTTGCATGCGATGCGTCAGCTGACTTTTTCTGCTATTCCATGCTCTCCAGAACCGTGAGGATTCAACGCCGGTGCGATTGCCGATTGCCGAGATGCTCATTTACGCCGACGAGCGGTCGATCGACAAGGCGACCTTCAAGTTCATCAACGACAGCTGCCTGGTGTTTGATGGCCGACTGGTCATTGACAAGTACTTCCGGACGCAAGACCCGTTCATGTGAGTGCATTCTCGTGTCGAAACCGTGCCAGCCGTACCACGGGCCCACTCACACCACAATGTTGCGGCAGATTCGGTGCAGGAAGCATCACAAAGTACGCGAGCCGGTACCAGACCAAGTGGTCGCACGCGCACTACGATTCAAAGGAAGTCGGTACGAAGCTCGCCGAGACGCTGCTCAACATTTTCGATCCGACGCTCATGGTGGCACACCACGCATCGTCGGGCATGGACGCCATCTACGCGGCACAGCAGCCGCAGCCGGCTGGATCAGTACCATCTGCTGCAGCAGCTGGAGCCGGCCGCCAGATGGCCAACCTGCCCGAAGACTCCAACGACCTCATCGAGTTTGTGCAGGCCAAGAAGATCGAGGCGTACCTGCCAGGCGGACACTACTATCTGTACTTTAATCGGCCACACCTGCCCGGCCAGCTCGCTTCCGAGCGCGCCAACAAACTGGAATACGTGCGTATCCCAACCGCGGTCTGCTCGATTCGCACATTGGGGCGGCACTGACCGATGCATGATGCGTGATGCGTCACGCGGTGCTGCACACACAGGGACGCGATCTGGTGATTGATCGACTGGTGCATGGATACTTTAGCATCCATCTCGATCCGCAGGGGTACATCTGGTCCGTCACCTTTATCGGCCAGGAAAAGATCCCGACAGACAATATCCTCTGTCTGTACGGACTGCACGAAAAGTATCTGAACCGTCTGGTCGCGCGGTTTGACGAGGGCGTGATTTACGACTTTGTAAAGTATGCGCAATGCAGCATGTCGGAATGGTGCACACCGTGGCGACTGGCTGACGTGGCGAGTGGTGCTCCCCTACATAGGTTCTTGAGCGAGCCGTGGGCATTGCCGTTGTACCACGATCGGTTCCCTGGATTCGCGCAGGTATCGCGCGAAGAGGCCGTCAAGGACCCCAGCAGCGACGAGATGAAGGAGATTGTCGCCCATCTCAAGCACCATGTCGACAAGGATGAAGTGGTGCGTGCTGGGCTTGCTGCCGCAGAGCGATGGATGACACCGGCTGACTATAGGTGCCGATGGCGCAGATGGCCGAGCGCGAGCACCAGCTGCTGTACAAGCTGTTTGACCAGTCGGCCGACCGTCGACAGTGGGACGCCAAGGTGTTTGAGTTTCTGCTCGACACGACCGTCTTCAAGTCGTTCCCGTGATGCGTGTCTGGCGATCCGTCAACGAGCCTCTAATAAACCGTCGCAATTCCGACGCTGGCCTGCCCAACGATGCTGCGTCTTGCACGATCACAAACGCTGCGGCTGGCAAGCAGCCGGCGCAGCGTTGCGAGTCTTGCGCTCTGCAGCAGCCAGCCGCAGTCGCACCCACAGCTCCAGTCGCACACGCAACGGCACACTCGGACACAGCCGCAGCCGCACGCAGCACAACACGCAGCGCAGCATGCTAGCACCGCACCGTCGCAGCGATTCTGCCGTCCGCTGCCGTCGGTGCAGTTCATGTCGACGACCACGACGGCTGCAGGACAGCCGCAGGGCCAGCCAGCCGGGTCGTCTGCACTGGCCATGGAGCTGGCAGCAGCAGCGGCGGCGGAGCCCGACGGGCAGGACGACGGATTCATCGACGACAGCTACGACCCAGGCGAGGCTGCGTTCGAGGCATTCGCCAGCAGCGACTTCGGCCTGCACACGCCGAGCGGCTCGGCCAGGCACCAGCGCAGCAGCGACACCAACACCAACACCAACACCAACACCAACACCAACACCAACACCAACAGCAGGAACACCAGCAACTACCGGCAGCAGTCTCTGCAACAAGGCTCCACAGACTCGCTGCCGCCGCTCAAGCTCGGCAAGCCCAATCAGGGCGAGGTCGCCGAGCCCCAGTACACCCGCCGCATCCACCACGACTATCCCATCACGCCCGAAGCCTTCCACGACGCTCTCCACCATCGCCAGATCCGCAAGGCATGGTACATCTACCGCATGCTGGGCCAGCAGCCAGAGATTGCCCGCATCCCGGCCGACGACCACTCGGCGCTCCTGTCGCTGATCACGCAGCACACGCTGCCCAGCGTCGCCGAGGCGCACTCGCTGACCGTCGTCACGCGCATGCGCATGCTGGGCATTCCACTCGATATCCGCGACTACCATGCGCAGATGATGATTCATCTGGGCACGCTCAACCGCGCCAAGATGCTGGCGGCGTTGGAGAAGATGACACAGGAGGAGGGCATTCGGCCTGACGTGACCTGCTTCAATCTGGTCATGGCCCTGTTTGCTCGGCTGGGCGATCTGGACGCGCTCACCGACATGTGGATGCGGTGTTTGAGCGCACATCCTGCGTCTCGGCTGGTCAATGCGGATGCATGGGCGATCATGATTGACGGCTACGCCCGTGCGGGTGACTTTGAAGGTGCCGAGCGTCTGTACGAGCATTACAAGGCCCTGGCTGGTGCACGTGGGCCCGAGCCTTTGTCGGCACTGCCAAACGGACCGTTTGGCTCAGAGGCAGCACCAGTGAATGCGCTGCAGGTCAAGTCTCGTGTTGTGCACGAGGCGTTCATCCGCGCGCTTGGCTTGACCGGACGGCTTGACGACGCCAAAGCCCTGTTTCAGCAGCTGCTCGACCAAGCGCAGGATCCGGTCCATGGCAACCCCCACACCGTCGACGAGCATTTGTATGACGCCATCATCGAGGCGTGCCAGGCGTGTGGCGACCTGGCCGGTGCCGAGACGTACTGGAAGGGCGTGCTCAGCCTGTGCGATTCGTGGCGTCTTGACACGTCGCCCTCTCTCCCCAGCCTGCCGTCGTTCATCCACATCTCCAAGGAGTCTGATGAGCCCAGCGAGCGCTACAACAAGAACAGCCACAGCAACGCGGACGGAAAGACCAAGACCGTCCAGCACTATTGGGGCACGCCCCGCCCTCTGTCGGCCACCTACGCACGCATGATCAACCTGTACACCCGCGCCACCCGCGTACACGATGCCATGCTGCTATTCAACGAGCAGCTGCAAGCCATGCAGCCCAATGCACAGACATACGAGGAGATTATCCGGATGCAGCTCAGGATCGGCAATGAGCGGCTAGCCGTCCGGCTGTTTGACAAGATGGTGTGGCGTGGGTACCGCCCGAGCGTCGATCTTGTCCTTGTCATGCCCACCCGAAAATGAACATGTCTTTGAAGAATGTGGTTTCTTTCACATACACAACTATCCCGCGTCTTTAACGCGTCATCTGATGTTGCATATAAAGGCATTGAGAAGCAGTGACAGACTGCGGCGACCACCACGGCGAGCCCGACCGAGTGGTGTCTGACGATGTCGCAAACACCTGCAGGGCGGACGGCGTTGTGGCGCTTGCTGGAAGGAAGGAAGGATGGAGGGATTGGCAAGTGTCAGCGGTGCTGTGCTGCTGTGCCGCTGTGCAACAGGCTTGCAGACGCTGACGGTCGCAGTGGCACGCCTGCCGACACACGCACATGCACGCACACGCACGCACGCACGCACACGCACCTCGGGCAGCGGCCAGGCCGGCCAGGTTGTCTCTGCTGTCTGCGTCTCTCTCCATGTCCATTTTGGGCTGCTTGGCCAAGAACTTCCGGGCGGCAGAAAGCGTCGCCTTGGGCGATCCGCCGCAGCAGCCCAGCACACGCTGGCTGGCTGGCTGGCTGGCTGGCTGCCGTGTGTGTGAGTGAGTGTGTGTGTGTGCACCTGTTGTCGTTCATGCCAGCGCCATGTGCTACATCAGCCGGGCAGTGCAGAGGGCGGCGTGGGCCAGCCCGTACGGCTCTGGCCAGTCTGGCTGCTCACTGCGACGGTTGGCAAGAGGGAGGTGGCGGTGGCGGTGGCGGCATCAGCGACTGCTGTTGCTGCTGCTGCTGCTGCTGCTGCTGCTGCTGTTGCTGCTGTTGCTGCTGCTGCGAGGCCGGTGTTGGCTGCGACGAGTAGAGGGAGAGCTGAGAGAGAGAAGGCGGCCACGAGAGCAGCAGAGCCGTGCAGCAGAGCCGTGCACCAGGCCAGTGCACCAGCGGCATGTTCAACCAAGGCACGGGCAGGCTGACTGGCCGAAAGACTGGCAGAGAGCGAGCGGCGCAGTTGGTCAGTGTGGCTGCCCGCCAGCAACAGCAGCAGGCCTGTGCACCAGCGGCATCTCGGCACAGACGAGTGCAGCGAGGCAGCGAGGCAGCGAGGCAGCAGGACAGCCCACAGCAAGACAGCGAGGCAGCAAGACAGCTGGGCAGCAGCAGGACGGGACCCGCATGCTGCTTGAGCGAGAGCGCAGACGATCGCCAGTTGCCGTTATGCTGCGTCAGATTGCTGGGCGGTGTCATGCGGTGATCACGCTGGCTGGCCACGCTGGCTGGCCACGAGGCACAACAAAGTGAAGGAGCCGCACGGCGAGCCGCTGGAAGAGCCGCGGGAGAAGGGCAATGACAAAAGGGGGGACAGAAAGGGGGCCGGAAAGGGGGCCGGAAAGGGGGACAGGAGAGCGGCGGCGCAATCGCTATCGGATGGCGCCATCAGACAGCCTGCGATGTGACGCTGCCAGCCTGTCAGGCTGCTATCACGCTGCGATGCTGTCGCTGCTGCCACCGCCAGTGCCGCCACAGTGTCAGGCCAGCGAGTGCACCTCTCCATTCCAGCGAGTGCACCACACCACACCGGCCAACCACACCACGCCAGACAGGCGAGCAGTGCGTCACAGTTGAACGACGATGACAAGATCCGCCATCACTCAAAGGGAGTGGCGCTTGCCAGCTTGCCAGCACACTTTGCACGTCAACATCCGCCTGGCTGGGTGCTGATGGGCTCGCTGCTCTTTGGAGGCGCTCGACGGTCTCTCGCTGTTGCGCGCACATCCGGCGGTCGTGGCCGTGTGATGCGCGCACTGTTTGGCAAGTTTTGCACCGCGTGGGATTTGCACTGTGTCGTGTGGCCCATCCACGCGGCGGCGTGAAAACCACCGCGTGGCTGCGCAAGTTTGCTCGCCTGTGACACCGCGTGGACAGTCAGCAGAGCAGCGCAGCAGCGCAGCAGTGCAGCTGGTGGTGCACACAGACCAGCCGACGCGGCGCAATGCGCGGCAAGAGCCGTCGCCATACAAATAGCTCGCCGTGCCCCCGCCCATTCTGTCCAATCCATCCCCGTCCGCTTCCTCTAGACATGGCAGACACCAAGACCGACCAGAAGGTCGACCTCAAGCACGAGCTTGACGCCGAGAAGGCCCTCATGGCCCAGACCGACGACATCGAGGCCATCGACGCCGTGTACGCCCAGCAGTACACCAAGGGCATTGTCCCCGAGACCGACGACCCTGCTGCGCCGTCGCTCACCATTCGCATGGTGCTCCTCGGCACCATCTTTGCCGTGTTCCTCGGTCTCTGCAACGGCATCTTCTCGTTCCGCACCAACTCGTTCGCCATCACCAACGTTGTTGCCGCTCTGCTGTCGTACCCGATGGGTATCTTCTTCGCCAAGGTGCTCCCCCGCGGCATCCTCAACCCCGGCCCGTTCACCATCAAGGAGCACGTCCTCATCTACATCATTGCCGGTGCCGCTGGTGGTGAGCCGTACGGCATTGAGAACGTTGTCGCCCAGAAGTTCCCCAAGTTCATGGTGCGTTCTCTTTGGTGCTGCTGTTGTCGTGTGCACCAGGATGCTGTGCCGTGCTGTTGTTGTGCCGTGCTGTGGTGTGCACCACGACGGGATTGCATTCCGCCGCCGCTCGCCTTGCATCTGCTCTTGGACCAGTGATTGACTCGCCTGTCTGCTGTGCATCACCGCCACTACAACCACTCCACCACTACCACTCCACCACCACCGCTCTGTGTCCCCGTCCAACAGAACGACCAGAACGTCACCTTCTGGAACGCTCTCCTGTTCGTGTTCTCGACCCAGATGATCGGTTACGGTCTCGCCGGCATGACCCGCCGTTTCCTCGTCCGCCCGGCTGCCATGTACTGGCCCACGATCCTGCCCACGGTCGCGCTCTTTGTTGCCTTCCACGAGAAGACCGAGGAGGAGTCTGAGGAGTCCAAGAAGGCCGGCGGTCTCTCTCGCTACGCCTTCTTCTGGCTGGCGCTCTCGTTTGCCTTTGTGTGGCAGTGGTTCCCGTCGTACTTTGCCGGTGTCGTGCAGGCCATCTCGATCCTGTGCTGGATGTCCAACAGCAAGACGGTCCGCTACCTCGGCTCTGCGTCGCCCAACATGGGTGTCGGCATGTTCTCGCTGTCGCTCGACCCCACGATTGTCGGCACCAACGTGCTCGCCGTCCCGTGGTGGGCCAGCATGAACGTGTTCGTGTCCAACATTGTCGTGATCTGGATCATTGTCCCCCTCGCGTACTACAACAACGCGTTCAAGCGCCCCACCGAGCTCCAGTCCGTGTACACGTACTCGGACGACACTCCCTTCCCGCGCACCAACTCGCCCGCCCTGTTCTCGCGCAAGGGCAAGCAGCTCCGCGCCACGACCTTCTACGACCGCTCCAACTTTGACCTCAACCAGACCGCGTTCGACCTGATCAAGCCCATCTACCTCACCGAGCACTTTGCCATGACGTACGCGCTCTCGTTCCTTGCCCTCACTTGCGGTATCTCGCACGTTGCTCTGTGGTACTACAAGGACATTGTCCGCCAGACCAAGGAGATGATCAACCAGGTCGACGAGGAGACCCCCGACATCCACAACACGCTCATGAAGGCGTACCCCGACATTCCCGAGTGGATGTACCTCTCGTGGCTCGGCTTCTGGCTCGCTGTGCAGATGATGGTCGGCCTGTTCACTCCCTTCCGTCTCCAGTGGTGGGGCACCCTCCTCGGTCTCGTTCTCGGCTTCGTGTTCACGATCCCGTACGGCATCATCCAGGCCTCGTCGGGCCAGCAGCTCGGCCTCAACATTGTCACGCAGATTGTCATGGGTCTGCTTGCTCCCGGCTCGACCGTCCCTGTCATGTCGTTCAAGTCGTACGGCTACAACATCATGATCCAGTGCCTGTCGCTCTCTGCTGATCTCAAGGTCGGCCACTACCTGCACATCAACCCGCTCCACATGGTGTTCTCGCAGCTGTGGGGTACCGTTGTTGGCGCGTTCTGCAACACCGCTGCCGTCTGGATCGTCATTGCCTACTTCCCGCTCGAGACCAAGGACTGGACCTACCCCGGCCACACGACCTTCTTCAACGCCGGTGCCATTTGGGGTGCCATTGGCCCTGCCCGCTTCTTCGGCCCCGAGGGCCCTTACTTTGGCCTCAACCTCGGCTACCTGCTCGGCCTCGTCCTCCCCGTCCTCCCGTGGCTCGGCAACAAGGTGTTCCCGCACCCGTACTGGCGCTTCATCCACTTCCCGCTCATGGCCTACCCCGCCCGCTCTGGCTCTGTGCTCTCGTCGATCACGTCGCAGGCCATTGTGTCGACCATCTTCATGTACGGCATCTTCACGTACTCGCACGCCTGGTGGACCAAGTACAACTACGTGCTCGCCGCTGCCATCGACGCCGGATCTGGTATCGCTGTCATCCTCGCGACCGTCCTCACGATCTACTACCCTCCCGTCACCACCGCCCTCAACGCCTACCCCATCGACTTCTGGTGCACTGGCCGTCCCATTGAGGACTTTATGGAGTAATTCTCGCGCCATTGTCTCTGCCCCAGCGTCGTATGCGATTCTGCCGTTGATGATGCGTGCGGCGTGATGCTGTCTGCATGTCTGTCTGTATTGAACAAGCAAATGAATCATGCCACTTGTATTCAACCCAAAAGCACGCCTGTTGTTGTTGTTGTTGTTGTTGTTGTTGCTGGCGATTGGAAACTCTGCAAGACTTGCAGAGCTTGCGAGCGGGCAGCACTGATCGCTGGATGTGACCATGCTGCTGCGAGTGGGTGCACAGCATGGCGTGTGTCGTGCATCGCGTTTGACGTGTCACACAGCGCGAGCAACGTGGCAGCTCGTGGCGTCCTCAAAGCGGCTGTCGCAGATGGCTCGCCAGCAAGGGACAGCCATCCATCCGTCCGTCCACTGATCGTCTCCATTGCGCCTTTCTGACTGGCCATTGTGGTGCTCGAGTGATTGTCAATGCCTGGCATGCTCGGCATTCCAAAACTCGCCAGATAGGGCATGCCGTCGGTTTGGATGCCTGAAGGACTGCATGCTTGGTCTGTGCTGATATCTGTATTGGAAAGTCGAGCACCGCACTGCTCCACACTGCATCTGCATCGCATCGCATTTGTGACGCCGCTGCCACTCACAAGGCCGGCTTGCAGAACGAGACATTGCCGGCATCACGCAGCATCTGCATGACTTGTGCATCGGCAACAGCACCAACATCGCTCCTGGCTGCCTTGTACTGGCCGAGATCGACGCCGTGCTCCTTGACCAGATGCTCAAGCAGGCCGGCATGACCAAACCGTATCGCAAACCATCCGAGAGCGATCGGGTACTTGAAGCTCAGCACATCGAACCAGCCGTGCCGCATCGGGATATTCAGCAACTGCATCTTGTCGCGCGGGCATGTGTTGGTGCGGTACTTGTTCAGGCCGGACAGAGGCGTGTTGGCGCGGGCAGGGAAGCGAGCGACAAGCCGATCGTACATGGAGCGGGTGTGTGCTTTGCAGAGACCGGTGGATGCTGAAAGGTCGAGCGACGGTGGCAGAAGTGCAAGATCGCCTTGCCAGTCGCTCTCAAAAGCCTCTATCCAGACCGCCTGCTTGGTTGCTGCATCAAGCTTGTTTGCTTGGCCGAGTTTGCCCTTCAGGAGCTGCGTCAAGATGCTCAGGCTGCCAGCATCTCCCTTGTCTTGTTCCTTGACCCGCTTGGCTGCGGAGGACAGGCCTTCGACACCAGCAGCTGTTGATGTGCGCTTGACCAGCTTGGCCGGCTTGGCTGGCTTCGAAGGCGGGTCGTTGCCAATGCCCCGCTTGTTGGCCAATCTGGCACTGGATCGAGTTTCCATGCTTCGGTGTCGTGGGCGAGAAGGAAAGCTTCAGACACAAGAGATTCATTCGTGCAAGTAGGCGATGGAGAACAAGGGACAAAGTGATGGACAGAAGGGATGTGGACAGGATGGGCATGCAAGGAGATCACTGCTTCAGGTCGACGTGATCGTCACTAGCAGGGATGGGCGTATAGGCAGGAAGCGTGTCATCAGAGGCAGACTTGCTGGGGACAGCTGGACGGGGCGACGACGACGACTTGGTGAATGGCTTGCGGTCAGTGTCATCGTCGCTGTCGCTGTCAAAGGGATCCTGACCCTCGAGATCGCCGGCTGGAACGCGACTGTAAAGGACTGTTGACGAGTGCGAGACAGAATACGCGCCAAAGAGCAGAGCCACAGAGCGTACCAGGCCAAAGACGGTCAGAGCAACAACGAGGGAAGTGGCCAGGCACACGAGCATCTTGCCCCACTGAGGCAGCTCGCTAATCCAAGCAGAGACTGCAGAATAGGCACAGCGGAATCGAGCGGCAACAGCAGCCAGGACTGCTTTGCCACGGCACTCGTGGTGAGGCCTGTCGACGGGGTCGGCTTCTTCCTGATTGTCGCTGGACTGCTCCTCGTCGTCATCCAGCGTCTCGCTGTAGGTGCCGTAGCCCTCCTGGTCGCTGTTGTCACTGCTAAAGTGCTGCGCGCGGATTGGAGCATCGCGGCCGCCAGCAGCAACCATATCGAGCGTGGCAGCGACGGCAGAGGCAGAGCCTTCCGACTCGTGGTGAGGGCGACTGCGACGCACAGAGCCGTTGGGCAGGATCTCAATAACCTGCTGCACTCGGTCGTCCTGCGCAACGTCCTTGCCGTTGACCTGCATGATACGCTCGGCGATGATGATGCGGCGCACAGTGTCGCCGTTGGCCAGGCGGACCTGGGCACCCGAGACGGAGATCTGCACATCGACGATGCCCTCGTCGAATGCGTCGACGGCCTTCTGGTAGTCGGTGCCGGGCGACACTCCGACAAGGGTCTTGGCCGTCACCTTGACGTGCGAAATGCCCATCTCGACGGGGACGTTGTTGACGAGCACCTTGCCGCCGTCCGTGGTGGTGTCGACATCGAAGCGCAGGAGGACGTGCGACAGACGGCTGGCGACGGGCGAGTCGTTCTTGTCCGAGTCGAGCAGCGCATCGAAGCGCACGACATTCACCGCAAAGTGGGTGGCTTCGTCGCCGGCACTGGCCAGACCCTTGTCGCTGGCGTCGGCCGAGTCAACACCCGCACCAGGGGCTGCCGCTTCGGGGAGACGGATAAGCTGCAGGCGGGTGCGGTGGACATCGCGCAGTACGGGCGAGGCAGAGGCGGGGAGCGGTGCGGTGGCCAGAGCGACCAGGGCAGCTGCCGCCAGACAGAGCAGCACGGCGGCCCTTGGCCAGGCAGGGCGGGGGCGGGAGGTGGTTCGGTCTGGGTGCATCGGAGGCTCGATTCGATTCGAATTCGGATTGCGGGGAAAGCTACGATTACCCCTGGTGGAATCGCTGTGATTGGTCAATCCTGGTGGAGTCGCTGTGATTGGCCGATCCTGGTGGGATCGCTGTGATTGGTCAACTCCTGGTGGAATCGCTGTGATTGGTCGATCTAGAGAGCCCTTGCGCAGTGCTGACACTGCGCGATGCGAGTCCAGCAACGGCAGTGGTGCAGGCAGCAGCGCCTGCTGTCTCGCTGGGCGGTGCGTGTGTGTCCTCCATGAATAAAGAGGGGCGAATGCATAGTCATGTGCAACGCTCTCTCTCTCTCTCTCTCTCTCTCTGAGGAGCATGCCATTCCACACACACACAGACCAGTGCTCCAT
This sequence comes from Entophlyctis helioformis, assembly GCA_025526915.1. Lineage (NCBI taxonomy): Eukaryota > Fungi > Chytridiomycota > Chytridiomycetes > Chytridiales > Chytriomycetaceae > Entophlyctis > Entophlyctis helioformis. The sequence goes on along the minus strand of JAHLKH010000100.1, from coordinate 214 downwards.
GCATTGCTGCCAACCATCAGAGCATGCCAATGCAAACAAACACCAGATCGCGACTTGCCACGACACACAACAACACGCAACAACAAACCAACAAGCACGCCCAACACGCATGGGAGTCGTCGGCGCGACTCCTCCCATCGACACAGGAGGTGGTAGCAAAACCCTTGATCCCACAACCCTTCTCTCGGGTGCAATTCAGGTCGTGGTACAGCCC